>VMDO01007780.1:0-90508 GCA_007922755.1 Pedetes capensis | reverse complement strand
ATTTTCCCCAACCTATAACTTGCCCCTTCATTAACAGTATATTTACTGAGAAGAAATCTTAAATTTTATGGATCTAGTTTAGCAATTAGTTCCTTCTACGGCTAAGGTTCTATTGTCCTGCTGTAGTGTGACATACTGAAGGTGATATAGTGGAGAAGTCTATTTTCAATCTGTCAACTAAGGACATGGAGCTAAGGAGCAGAGCAAAGCCCACTGCTGTGCAGTGATAAAAATTCTACACAAATCCACAGCAGCTACCAAGCATGTGCTATTGTGTGTTTTAGCATAGAAAACCTTAGATAAGATGACACTAGCTATAGGAGCAGTTGTTAGTTAATAAACTCAGATGAAACTTTCAAGAGTCCTGTACCCTCCCCCCACCCACTTGTAACTGGAAGATCAAGGAAGGTGTTATTTACCCCTTGCAAGAAAAGAGAAACTGCCTTTCATGGTGGAGGAACCCCAGAACTCCTGATTCTTGCCAGTCTGTGTGCTTTGCTGTTAAATCGCTTGTTGCAGATGTCTGTGGAAGGCAGATGATGCCCCTGTTACTTGGGACAGGGAACTGGCTTCCCACTTGACTTAATCGGGAGATTGCAACCTAGCTCAGGGTCAGAACCTTCCAAGACAGCCAGAAGGGAGAGTGTGCACTTCCTAGTCCAGAACATGGGAATGAATAACCTAAATGTGCCCTTGAAGCCATCAGTTAACTGGGCACCTGAGTTTGACAATCTCATTAGGGAGGAGCTGGAAAAATGCCGCATGGGACCAGGGCAAGATCCTGCACCTAGGGATGACATTTTCTATTACCCTTCTAAACCATGGGATGCCATTTTCCATTACCTTTCTTAATCTATTCATTGCATCCTCCCAGAGAGAAAAAGGGTGGGGAGGGCGCATGGACTTGGTTACCACACAGTGTCCACTCTCTGTGCCCAAAGCCAGGCGCTCCACCCAGGGAAGTAAAATAGCCCTATATAGTGAAGGTGGGGGAGGGGGTAGAGAAAGAGAGTGTGGTTGTCAAAAGGGGGCAGTTGACAGCCAGCCCTCCATCCTTGAAGGGGACCCAGAGCCCCGGACAATGTCCTGGCATGAGTTCACCGGGATTATTCATACCCTGCCACACTGGAAGGCAAAGCACAGAGGCTGTGCCACCTGATGGCTTCCGCACACCCCGGAGCTGCAGGGAAGGAGCGCTGTGAGCACTGCCTACAGCCTCCCTGCTGACACCCAGCAAGGCAGACTCCTCATGGATCTACCCAGCACCGTGCTGACTGTGCTGCCTGCCAGCGCCTGGCCTACACAACGTCTGGGAGCAGGGAAAGATTTAGAGACCCCGCACCCTCACCTGGGTTCCGGTAGGAGGGAGATCCGAAGAACCTCTGTCCCTTCTATCTGCTGGAGAGTTACAAGGACTGCCTTGCACCCTTGCGCGGCTCAGACTGCTTTACCCAAATGTTTAGAATTTAATCAAAATCCTCTGCTGCCGTCTAGTGACAAATACCGGGAAAGCCTAATAATGTTATCTATGAGACTTGAGCCTGCAGCCACACCACCATGGCATCTGATCCCCTTCTGAAGCTAAGCAGGGTCCGGCCTGGTTACTACTTGGATGGGAGACCGCCTGGGAACACCAGATACTGTAGGCTTGGGAGAAGGACCAGCAACCCCCTCCCAAAAAACAATCAGCCATTGAAACCCCTATGAATAGCAGAGAAGCACTGATGATAGTGTTTCATCTGTTGTACATAGGGTCGATATGAGTTGGACATTGACACAACAACACCTAACAACAACAAGGCAGAGCTGTCGAAAGCAGCAAAAAGTGATAGAGTGTAAATGTTTGGGTGCATGATCTACAGGTCAAAATGTGCAAAAATTGATGTCATAAAATTCTAGAGCAGAATTGTGGTTACCAAAAGCTATAGGAGAGTTGGGTGCAAGGTAGGGGGAAAGTTGGGCAACCTATAATAAATTAGAGTTAGGTAAGATCAATAAGTTAGTTAATGTATTGTATATTTCAAAATAGCTAGAGTAGAGGATTTTGAATGTTCTCAACCTAAATAAATGATAAATGTTTAAGGTAATGAATATGCTAAATACCCTGATTTGATCATACAATGTATTGAAACATGTTGCATCCCACAAATATATACAATTAGTATGTGTCAACCAAGAATAAGATAAAACTAAAGAAATTGCAAGCCAGAAGAATTTGGGTATACCTATGTTCTTCATGAGGCTGGGATTTAGCTCAGTTGGTAGAGCACTGCGCTGCAGTCTCTGGAGTTCAATTCCCAGCATCGCAAAAATGGGAGACGGGCCTGGCAATCCACTCCCAAGGCAATCCCGAAACAGTTGCCATTGAAAACCCTATGAGGGCCACTATGAGTCGGATACCGACTCGACCGCACCTAACAACAACAATGTTCTTCATGACTGGCTGTAACTGTGCTTTCAAACTTGATTACCTCGTAACTTACCAGCCAGCTGATGTGGAGTATGACAAGAGAAAGTTTTCAAGAAGACTCTGAGATTTTTTACTTAAGAAGTGAAAAACATAAAATTGCTAATAATGGAATTATTTTTTTCCATTGTGGATGGAATGGTTTTTTGCATAAATACTTAACAATCTAGTTAGGCTAAGTTTGGAATGTTTTAAAAGGGGACACTCTCTCTAAGCCAAATAAAAATTATGCTGTGCTATGATTTTGCTTTGGGCTGGGATTTAGCTCAGTTGGTAGAGCGCTGCTCTGCAGTCTCTGAGGTCCCGAGTTCAATTCCCAGCACCGCAAAAATGGGAGAAGGATATGGCAACCCACTCCCAAGGCAATCCCGAAACAATCTGCCATTGAAAACCCTATGAGGGTCGCTATGAGTTGGACATGACTCGAGGGCACCTAACAACAACAACAATGATTTTGCTTTACTTCATTCTATAATCAACACTCACAGAAGTAGCAGTCAAGAAATCAAAAGATACATTGCATGGGGAAAAACTATCGCAAAATACCTGCTTAAAATATTGAAAAGCAAAGATACCACATTGAAGAGGAAGGTGTGCCTGACTCATGCCATGGTATTTTCAGCTGCATCATACAGTTGTGAAATCTGAACATTGAATGAGGGAGACCAGAGAAGAATTGATGCATTTGAATTATGGTGCTAGAGATGAATATTGAGTATACCACAGACTGCCAAAAGAATCAACAGATCCTAGAAGTGCAACCAGAATGTTCCTTGAAAGTAAGAATGGCTAAATGGCATCTTAGATATTTTGGATGTGTAATCAGGAGGGACCAATCCCTGGAGAAGGACATCATGTTTGATAGAGTGGCAGGTCAACAAAAAAAGGAAAACCCTCAACTAGATGGATTGACATAGTGATTGCAACAATAGACTTTAGTATAAAAAAGATCATGTGCATGGCACAGTGTAGGAGAGTGTTTTGTTCCCTTGTACACAAAGTTGCTATGAGTTGGACCCAATTCAACAGAGCCTAATAACAACAAGTGATTTAATGTGTTAAACACTGCCCTGTACTATTATTTAATGTAAATATGCCTATAATCCCCAGGATAAAAATATGGGAATGCTATTAAGATTAGTTGGACATGTAAGAATTGGATTGGTCTAGAGATCAAAGAGATACTACCATCCTATTTAAAGAGTTAAATCCTGATGCTCGGATAGCTATCACTTTGCATACATATTTGTATGGTAGGTGGGTTGAAAATACATTATGCAGCAGAAGGACTGTGAATACAGTTTTAACATCAGCTTGTCTCCATCTTCATGGGAATCTAACTTTCCAGCTCCTTTGCCCTGGGAACCTAGTTATTGGAAGAGCATTGTTTTTCTTACTAAAAGAATGGTAGATGGATCTGAAGATACATATGCATGCTTTAAATGATGATTTTTGTAACTAGTCTCTCCTGGAAGAGAAAATGTTTCCCTCAATTTGGGTAGTGCAATGTACTAATACCAGGTTTCAGCTGTGGTGGGCACAGAAAGACCACGGAGAGTACTTCCTCAGATTTATGCCATGTGTGACTTGCTGAAGAGGACAACCACCTTACTCAGCCCCACCTTGCTCCCTGATGAGCACTTTGAAGCCTTAGCACAATGATGTTACATGGTGTCCAAAAGATCAGCAAGCTCCTCCTCTGCGGTGGTGTGACCAAGGGAACTCTTGAAACTTGTAAATTCCTACACTGCTTTAAATAGAGGTGGCACCCCAGGATTCTTTATCATTTGTGAAACTTTTTTCTACATCTATTTGCAAAATAACATGAGATGATGTTAACTCGCTAAACTGATATAGAACACACTAAGTTTTTACACTTGGTATATTTTGTACTTCTTATTTCCATCACCAAATCATACTTCCTGAAAACAGAATAACTCTGGATTACTTGTTAGAACTAGATCACATTGTGACCATTTCTAAGATAATCGATTCTGGAACCGACAAGTTACTCCTTTCAAACAAAGTGTGGAAGGATTTACGAAACTAGAAAATAACATTCACAACCCAGTTTCACAACAGATTTTTGTACTGGTCAATTCACTATTAATAATGGACAAGATCTTATTGATCTGGGAACCTATGCATGCAGATTTCTATCATGTGATTGGATTGGAGCCCTGAGTGGTGTGGAGTGAGACACAGTGAGTCAGGCTCACTGGTGCCAGAAAATATCTTGTCATCTAAGGACAAGAGTTATGCTCCAGGACAGGCCTGCAGCTGCACAGTGGTAAAGAATGTTACAAGTTGGTGGCAATCATTCAGAATGAATTATTGCTAGATACAAGGTCACAAACAAGTTTAAACAGTACATGGATGCTTGCTAGTTAAAGCTTAGGCAAAAGGCATACTTACAAAATTCTGTTATGGAAAACTTCAAGTGTAGAGAATATTATATGGAAAACTAGCATACCACCACCATTCTGCCATAAGGGCTTTACTATATTTGGCCTGGTACATATCTATCTACCTGTGTATCCTTCTATCCACTGATCTTACTTTTAAACATATTGCAAAAAACCTTGCAAAACTCAGTGTAATTCTTAAATATCTCAGCATGCATAACATTACCTAAAGTTCAATATCTATATAATACTTGCAGTTTTTTTCTTCATAGGCAACATTTACACACAAGGAAATGCACAAATTTGAAGTGAACACTCACGGACTTCTGACAGATACTTACATCTGTGTAACTCCCAAACCCTTGTCAAAATATAGAATAATACTATCTGATAGAAGTATAATGCAAGCCACATAAATAATGTCAAATTTTCTAGTAGTCATATCAAAAAAGCAATTTTATAATGTGTTAGCTGAATTTTATAATGTGTTAGCTAAGCTAATTATCTAAACTATTAGCATTTAAAACACAATAGTAAAATATTACTCATGAGATATTTTGGTTGGTCTTTCTTCCCTAAGAAGTTTTCCAAATTAAGTGTGTATTTTACAATTAGAACATGTCCCATTCGAGGCTAGCCTCACTTCTAATGCTCAGTAAGCCCTGTGGTCATTGGCCCAGTATTGAATGGTGCAGATGTGAAAAGTTTCCATCTTTCAGAAAGGCTTCCTATGCCCCTTCCAGTCAACCTCCATTCCCACCCATAGAGGAAACATAGTCTGATTCCCATTCCATTGTTTCATTCTGCCTGTGCTACATTTCTTGCAAACAGAACTCTGCAGTATATAGTTTTTCAGTCTGAGTTCTTTTCTGTTTGAGATTCAATTATCAGGTTGTCTCTATCAGCTTATTCCTTTTTTATGATATTGAATTTCTATTCTTAATGAAACAATAATTATACATATTTATGAGGTACAGCGATTGTTTGATACATGTGTGTATTGTGTAATGGCCAAATCAGGATAATTGGTGTTTCTACCTCCTTAAATATTTATCATATCCTTGCATTTGGAGCCTATGAGCTCATCCTTCCTAGGTCTTTATAAAATGTTGAATAAGTTGTAAACTCTAGCCACCCTATTGCGCTGTAGAATAGTAGAATTTATTCATCCCACCTAATAGTGTTTTGGTAACTGTTACTCTCAAAATATGGAATGGTTCACGAATTTGTGTGTTATGCATGCATGGGGGCCATGCTCATTTTCTGTTTCATTCCAATTTTAGTATGTGTGTTACCAAAGGGAGCACAGTTTGTGTTCCTATTACTGAGTAATTTTGCATTGTCGGAATATGTCACAGTTTATTCTCCTGTTTATGGGTAACTATGATGTTCCTAGTTTTTGGACATCTTTATATACAAGGATGCAACAAACACCCTTATACAATTATTTTTGTGAACATACATTTCCTGTGAAATATTTAGAATTGGTGGATTGTAGGGCAGTTGTATGATTAGTTTGATAAGAAAAAAAAAAAAAAACCAGCACAAAAGCCAAAATTAAACCAAAACAAAAAACAAACAAATGAACAGCAGCAACAACCTCCTAACAAAATCTGCTGGACCTTTTCCTACAGTGGCTGTAACAGTTTATGTTGCTGTTGATAATGCTTATGAGTTCTGATTCTCCCACACTTGTAATGAATAGTCTTTGTTTAAATTGTTTTAGCCGCATTTTAATTTGCATTTTGTTAATAACTTATGACGTTAACCATTTTTTTTCATGTGCTTTTTGGCAATCTATCTATCTATATATCTATAGATAGATACACACACACACACACACACACATTTGCAGTCATCAGATCTCAGAAGCTAAGCAGGATTGGGTCTGGTTAGTACTTGGATGGGAGACTGCCTGGGAACACCAGATGCTGTAGGCTTGGGGAAAGGACTTGGCAGCCCACTCCGGAAAAACAATCAGCCATTGAAAACCTTATGAATAGCAGAGAAGCACTGACAATAGCATAGGGCATGGCATAGTGTAGGATGGTGTTTCATCAGTTGTACATAGATACCTAACAATAACTCTGTGTGTGTGCGCGCGCGTGTATTTTATTTTTCGCGGTCCTTGGGAGTTGAACCCAGGGCCTCACACATACTTTACAAGAGCTGCACCCCTAGCCTATTTTTATTTTTTATTTGAATCAGGGTCTTGCTAAGTCACACAGACTGCCTCTGGCCTCAAACTCTCCATCCTTCCTCCTCTGCCTCCCAAGTTGCGGGGATTACAGGTGTGAGCCACTGTGCCCGTTTGTGTATCTTTTGAGGAATGTCTGCTCAAGTCTGACGCACACTTTAAAACTTGAGTTGTCTTTTTATTAAAGAGTTATTTCTCTACCCTCGATGCCAGTCCTTCATCAAAAATATTTTACAGGTGTATCTTCCCCTGGTCTGTGGCTTGCGCTTACCAAAGTCTAACTTATCAATTTTTTGTACGTATTGTTTTTTGTTCCTCCTAGGTCCAAACTATGCTATGATCCATTTTGGATGGGTTTTTGAGTACCATGTGAGGGGGAAATTTTCCTTCCTTTTTCCCTCCCCTCTTTCCTTCCTCCCTCCCTCCCTCCCTCCCTCCCTTTTTTTCCTCTATGGAAATCCCTGTCATCTAGTGCCATCTGTTGAGGTTTCTTTTCCCCACTGGGATGCTCTGGACCTCTGAAATGATTGTGTAAATGGACACCACTATTTTGTTTTTGCTGCTGTACTTTTTTAAATTCCAAGTCATAGTGTCTTCACAGCTGTAGCTTTGAAGTATTGAAATTATTTATGCTTATTCTAAGTCCTCCAACTTAGTTCTTTTTTTGGTAAGATTAGATGTTCTAGAGCCTTTGTATTTCCATTGAATATTACAGTTAGTTTGTCAGTTTCTACTCCCAAAACCCTACTGATGTTATAATTGGAATTACATTGAATTTATGGATCTATTTGTGGAGAATTGATACCTTGCCAATTCTCTTTCATCCAGAAACACGATATATAATCTATACATTTATCTAGCTATACTTGAACTTCTGCAGAAACATTTTGCAGTTTTTACCACACATGTTTTGATTAATTCACAGTTTATGGTTTTTGATGCTTTAGTAAATGGAAGCCTTAAAGTTTTTTCAACTTTTTTCTAGTGTGAAAGTAAATTGATTTTTATACAATGATTTTATATGCTATGACATTGCTAAATTGTCTTTATACTAATAGTTGAAGATACCTTAGGATTTTCTACACAAATGATATATCATTTGCAAATAGAGACCATTTTACTTCTAGTCATTATGCCTTTATTTCTACTCTTTGCCTTTTCCATAGGATATATAGTAAAATACTGATTTTCAAAGTCATGAATAGGTAGTGAATTTTTCAAATGTCTTTTCTGTATTTATTGAAAAGATCATACTATATATGCATATATATGTATGTATATTATATACTAAAATCTTACCTAGATAAAGCTGTCAATCAAACTTAGGAAATAGCTGTTGCTAATTCAATTTAATCTATCCTCTACCCTCAACCATCCACCATGACCACGGTGCCAAGTGGCTTTGGCACAAGGCCACCCTCTGGCTCCTCAGTGATGGGGACAGGGTCAGACACAAAACTTCAAAATTTAAAACTCTTATTCTTTCACCAGCACCATTGTGCATACAGACTAGTCAAATTTAAGAATTCTTATGATGCTATTTTTTAGTTTTCCTCTCTTTATTTTTATGGATAAAATGCAACATCACATTCTACTTAACAATGAAAGCTGATGGGACAAAAGAGTCAATAGGAAGTTTGGAAATGGGGGAAAACATACAATTTTGACATTTTCCAGGGACATAAAATTCTTCAATCAAATGACACAGTTTTGGAAGATAATTGGGAAATGCTTGAAAGAAACATTTAAATTCCATGTTATATTATTTTTTATCAAGTGACATTTATGGAAAACAGTTGAAAATGTCAGAGGAACTGTTTAATCCTCTAATATGTAATCTTTTTAGGCAAGTAATACACATATAAAAAAGAGTTGAAATACACATGCTAGGAAGAAGGAACCTTTTAATCTCATGTTACTTTTCAGTCAAATGAAGTATGTGGACAACAGGTGGAAATGGCTGAAAGAGAAGATGAACATTAATTCCCACTCCTGATAACCTGCATCTCCTCATGGTTAGAAATACAAGACTATCACTAAGGGACACTGATTCTCTCAGTGGATACCCTGGATTACACTTACACAGTATGTCTGGGTTTAAAACATTTGCTAAAACTATTTTACAGCATTAAATGTATACCAAATGTACACTGAAGTGACTTAAATAATAAGACTCAGGGACAGTTTGCAAAAAAAAAAAAAAATTGGTAATGTCCATTAGATCTTTTTTCCCAAGAAAGGCAAGTGAGGTAGTTTATACTGTATATACATTGTAAAGAATTTGTATTCCAGTTTGTTCAAAGATGGTTGACTCCAAGAATCATATCCCCAAGTGAGCTGATTAACAAAGGGATCCTCTTTTGAAGAATGGAGGAAAAAAGAAGCCAGTTCTAGGAATTTTCCTGAATACATGTTGCTAAAGTGTTAATTTCCTCTAATACTTTCCTGCAGGATACTATTTTCCTAATTTTGTACCAAGAGCACTTAGGATAGGGAGAGGGCGAGAAGCCATTAAGAACAGTACTTATAGCCAGGGTCCAGGGCACATGCTTGTAGTCCCAATGACTCTGGAGGCTGGGGCAGGAGGATATCAAGTTTGAGGCCAGAGGCCCATGTAACTTAGCTAGAAGCTATTTAAAAAAAAAAAAGTGGTTGGGATGCAGCCCAGAGACAGAGAACATGCCTGCCTAGTATGCCTGAGGTCTCCTCTCTCCCCAGTACTGAAACAAATAAAACATCAAGTATGAGCCAGGTATTGGACCTTCCTTTTGTTTGAAAATTTACTATTCACTTTTACATGTTGGTTACTAAACTTTTAAAAAACTCTTGATAAGGCAAAAGTTCTTTCAATACTTAGGTTATAGGCATTTTTGAATTTAATTGTAGGGGTATTTATTCTTTAAGAATAAAATCTATACAAAGAAATTCTTTAACCACACAAATATTAATTTGTGTGTCTTAAAAGTTACTCTCTAGTCAAGTAGTTAACCTCATGGCTAAGAATAAAAGTTGTATCCAAAGATTTTGATGTTAACACTGCCTTCCATATTATATGTTGTTGTTGTTAGGTACCATCGAGTCTAGTCTGACTCATAGAGACAAACGAATGAAACACTCTCTGACACTGTGCCATACCTGCCACTATGTCAGTGCTTCTCTGATATTCATAGGGTTTTCGATGATTAGTTGTTTTGGGATTGTTTCAGGAGAAAATGCCATGTCCTTCTCCCATTTTTCTGGTACTGGTGATTGAACCAGAGCCTCACAAAGTGCAGAGCAGCACTCTACCAACTGAGCCAAACTTCTGAAAGTTGACACGTCCTTGAATAAAATGAAGTGATTAAAGGTACTGATTCAACTAAATCTTTGCTATCTAAACACACACAAAAGTGGGTAAGAAATCCAGAGACTTATTGTACTTTACCTGTCATCCATTTGCTGACTAAATCATAAAAACTTTAGAACTAATGTTTAGGTTCTAATATGTTCTCAGTCAAAAGAAACGAAACCCTGAAAAAGTAAAAAATTAATTGAAAAGATCTGTGAATTTTCTATATAAACACAAGAGAATTGAACTATTCTAATGAGAGAAAATACAATAAGAATGATCATTTGGTTTTTACATACATAGAGAGAAGTGCAAGGAAGCTATTAGAAGAATTTCTTCCACACATGGGCATAAAGTATGACCATCTTATGGTTTGGGATTTGGCAACTCTGTAACGTGAAATGTTTACTGCTGTTGTTTGAGTCATAAAAATGATAAAAAATATTTTTTTAGACTCTGGAAATTATGTAAAATCATTAGCCATACATTATAATCTAATGAAATGTAGGAACAAATATAAAGCTATTAGTTACATATTTAGTTTCTTATGGGTTTTCAGGCAAAGGAAATAATAACTCACAAATAAATGAGTGGATTTTTGGACTTCTTATAAAAGTGTAGCAAAATCCTAAAGGCAAAAAACACAATTAACTGCATGTTGAATATAAATAATATTTTGCATAGACATCAGGGCATAATGTAGCATATAAGTTTTTTTCCTACATATGCACTTAAAATATTATCACACTATATTTGATACATAATAAGTAGATAAAGAAATGTTTTCTGCATTTGTGATTCAACTTTGTTTGAACTGCAAGTGAGAGTCATTTGGGCCTTAAATCTTATTATAACTGATATAAGTCCATCAAAATCTCAATCTAAGGATTCCAAACTGAAGGTCATGTCTATCTCCATTTCTCGCTAGCCTTAGAAGGACTATATCTGCAATCTCAAGACCAAAGGCAGAGCTGTCCAATCCCTCAGCACAGTTTAGATTTGCTTGAAATTGGAAACGTGAGGAACGTGTGTTCTTGCCAACTGCAGGACTGGAAAGTAGCTCTGCAAGATCTTGATAGTGAGACAATTTTCAGCTTACCAGATATGCATCTGATTCTGCAACCTGATGAGAATCCACAGCACTTGGCCATGTCTGTGGTTAATGAACAAAAGCAAAATCTTTTATAGCTTGTAAAGTCTGGATCTAATGGCATTTTTCAGAGCTCTTGGATAAAAGCAGTTCTGGGTTTTTAGGTTGGGGCTGCAGAAGTGACTATCCATAGTTGCAAAATGTAAAAAGATAAGTTTGACCTGAAAAGGAAATCTGTGCCTGGCACATGGAAGGATATTCATTAAGCACCATAACTATGATGAGAAAAGTAAAGAAAAGAGGGCTATGAAAGTATAAAGATGCCCTTTGCCAAACTGAGCTTCTCAACGGGGACCTGCTCCCGTGAGTCAGGAAGTTATAAAATATCAGTTTTCAATAGTCAATGACAGAGAAATGATCATCTGCACCAGGATGCAGCAGTCATCCTACAGTGTGACATCCATAACAATACAGTTTTCTTTGGATTGAAATTCCTCCTCTACCAATGCAGGAGTAAGTCAGAGCATAAATATTGTATGTTTCACTGTAGAAATTGATTCCCTTTGGAAAGTAGATCTGGATTCATTTGTAGGGCAGAAAATTAAGGCTATTCCTGGCATTCTTGCTTGAAAAAGTCAACATATGTATATAATATATGTATATAAAAAAGGGTCTGTCACATCTTGTGTTTAGTAGCATTGGCTACATAAAGAAGTGTTGCTTATCCTCAGGTATAGGGCCAAGTTCATTTCTGCTGCAAAGCCAAAATACTGAAACCAATTAGAATTCCATATTCTACATTGGCCTTTCTTCTGGAAGGATCACATCTTTCCTCTTTGAAGGAAAGGTGATGAGAAAGTTCAGCTCAAATGGTGAACCACCTCCTCTTCCATAGTTCAGGGTGACAAACCTGGAGACACCACCCCTTGGGGTGGAGAACCAACAAGAGGGTTATAGGAACAAACACATCAGGGCAGTCTTGGTTTTCCCCAAGCAAATGTAGGATCTTCTTGGCATAAAATACATGATACCAGCCAGCTGGGGCATATTTCAAAGACTTGGTTGGGGCTTAATCACCCATTCTGCATGAGGATTTACATGGTAGACATCCAATATGTATGCATCAGGATCCAAGCAATGTTGTCCTAAAAGAAAGAGAAAATCAAAGAATACTTTGACGAGTACATCTTTTCATGTGCATGCATGCATGCCCATTTATGTTTGTAAGGTTCAGATAAGGCCAATGATTCTCACTCAAGAGTCAGTACTTTTTAATGTATCTTGGTAAAGCCTCCCCCCCTCCTTTCTAATACTGTGGAGCAATTCAAATAAGTCTCATATGAAATTGTGGAAGAAAGACATACCAACCACAGGCATATTGTTCCCTAGCTTCAACATGTTAATGAGAAAAATATGGGAAGATCTTGTTTCAGATATAAACTGATCATTTATATGCTAATCCATGTCCTCTAGTGTATTTACAGTTAATAACCTGAGCAGGGCAAGAGGAGATTCAAATCAAATCGACTTTCATTTCGTTCCTGTCCTGTGGAAGTAAATGCCTACAAGCAGGAGAGTTACTATGTCCAGGCACTATTCTAAGGCTGCAGCTACTGCAATGCATTAGATAGTCTCAAACTCTTGGCCACAGAGTGCTTAGATAGGAAGTAAACATGCATAATATAAAGTAAGTCTGATGATGATGAGAATATTAGAGAAAAACAAAGCAGGGAAGGCATGTGGAGAGGGTACAGAGGCAGAAAGACTGCACCAAGAAGGTGAGGTATCAGCAAAGATATGGAAGAGGCAAATGGGAAATGAAGGGAGGGCATCCTGGGAAAAGTCAGAACAAATGTAAAGGCCATGGGCAAAAGGTGCCTGGTGACTAGATGTACAAGTATAGGGTCCGAGGCGATGTGTGGGTTGCCAGTTTGACAGGCACTAGCATGTTTTGGACACATTGTCAACAGGGACCAATCCGTGGAGAAGGACATGATGTTTAGGAGAATAGCAGGTCAGGGTTAAAAAGGAAGACTCTCAACTAGATGGACTGAAACCCTAGCTGCAACAATGGGCTTAAGCTTAAAAAAGATTGTCTGCCTGGCACAGTGTTTGGAGGTGTTTCACTTCGTTGCACATAGGGCCACTATGAGTTGGACCCAATTCGATGGCACCTATAACAACAAGCCTACAGGTGGGTTTAAAGCAACAAGCCAGATTGAGCTCACCAAGGAAGCTATGTGTAAATACCCAGGAGTTCCAAGGACTGTGCCTGAAAGCCTTCCCACGCAGAGGCCAAGAGGATAAGAAGTAACAGGCAAAGACTCTGTGAAGTGGGAGGAAATTCAGAAGCTTAGGTTGTCCTCAAAACCAAGGGAAGAAAGTGTTTTTCAAAGAAGGGAAAGATCGTCTCAGGTGGTTATAAAGACAGAACAAATGACTGGATTTCATGGCATGAGAGTTCTCCAGTGATCTCAACAAGAGAGTGATTTTGGTGAAGTGTTCAGACAAAGGCTTTCCTGGAGTGGTTTCAAGAGACACAGAGTGGGAGGAAGAAATGGGAGGACAGGTAAGTGATCGAAGAAGATCTGCTGTAAAGTGGTGCAGAGGAATGAGAGCGGCTTTGATGAGAGTCAGGAGAGACTTCTGTAAAGATGTGAGCATCACCAACATTGTTTACAACAATGGCAATGATGCCCTGGGAAGGAAAAAGCTGGTGATGCAAGAAAGGGTGAATGGAGCAGGGCCAATCTGGGCAAGCAAGGGTCCCTGAGGGACGCAGACACTGGCCACATGTGAAGCACAGATAATACATGGAGCTTGGCGAGAAGTAAAGGTAGAGGGAATTTTCCTTTGATTCATCTCATCTGAGAAATTGGAAAAAAGCTCTTGAGTGGGAATTAATATAAAGAAGTTAAGCAAAAAGTGTGCATGCTTCTGAAGGTTCCCTGCTCTGCTGTTTGTTTTGTGTAAGTCTCCAGATAGAGACTCTCCAGTTTTATGAGTCACATTTAAAAGACCATATCTACTTCATCTCCACACTAAAATATTTTCACTTAAAATTTGAGACTGTTGTAGACAAGTCATGCAGTTGTTTTTGTGTGACAAAAAGAAAAGCCCCAGAAACTTACTGATTTTGATTTTTTTTAATCTAGGAAACATGTAAAATATACCTTGACAATAATAGCAATGTATTTCCTTTAGAGTAATCAGAGAATTTAGGAGTAGAAATTATTAAAGCATGCTTACCTATATTTCCTCCAATTTCATATAACCTGTGGTTCTGCATCTTAATACACTCAGATGAACCATGGCTAAAAAAACGAGAAGGCAACACTATTTGAACCCTTTCAAGAACTAAGGTAAATCTGCATACTCATTTTGCCTTGATGAAATACACCCCACAAAACCTTACTGTACCTAAAGTTTTGATAAAAACACTGTTTTCCTGTTTGACATGGATAGGCATCTGAAGTGTAGAGGTTGGGACAACCCAGATGTTGCTCTGGGCTCCATCATGCCTGGTGTATATGAGTTTGGGGGGGGGTGACAAATGTCCAGGAGTGTCAATGCTGGGTCATATAGTAGACAGACACTTAGTTTTACAAGAAACTATTGAACTGTTTTCTGATGTCACTAAACTATTTTACATTCCCATCAGCAATGGTGAGTGATCCAGTTTCTCTGTAGCTTTGGCAGTATTTGGTATTGTCACTGTATTTCATTTTAGCAGGTCCCATTAGTGTGTAATGCTATGTCATGGTGGCTTTAATTTTATTTCCCTAATGGCTAATGTTGAACATCTTTTCCTGTGCGTATCTCTCACCCATGTATCTCTTTGGTGAAATGCCATCTCCGTGTCTCTGCTATGGTTTGGATCTTAAGTGTCCCCAAAGGCCAATGGGTTACAGGCTTGGTCCCCAGCTTGGTGCTATTGGGACATGGGGGAACCTTTAAGAGGTAGGACTTGGCCAGGCATGGTAGCACACACGTGTAATCCCAGCACTCAGGAGGCTGAGACAGGAAGATTGGGCGTTCAGGGCCAGCCTGGCCTACAAAGTGAGACACTGTCTCCAAAATAAAACAACAAAAACAAACAAAAAAAGATGGGGCCCAGGAGGAGGTCTTCAGGTCACTGAGGCCATGCCATCAAAGGGGATTGTGGGACCCTGGGCTTCTTTTCTTCTTTCTCTTGCTTCCAGTCCATGAAGTGAGCAGTTTTGCTCTGCATGCCCCCACCATGCTGTGCTGCCTTGCCACAGATCTAAAAGCAATGGTGCCAATTGACGGTGAACTGGAACCTCTGAAACTGTGAACCAAAAACACCTTTACTCTTTATGAGGTGATTATTTGAGGTATTTGTTATAGTGACAGCAAACTAACACAGTATCTTTGGTAAAATGTTCATGTCTTTTGCCATTTTCTTTCTTTTCTTTTTCTCTTTCTTTTTTTTTTTTTTTTGTACTGGGGGTTGAACCCAGGGCCTCATGCTTGCATGCTTTGCAAGTGCTATACCACTGAGCTGCACCCTCAGCCCATGGGTTTTATTTTGTTTTGTTTTGTTTTGTTTTGTTTTTGAGACAGGGTCTCTTCTGATCTTGATCTTGCAATCCTCCTGCCTCTGCCTCCCAAGTTGCTGGGATTACAGGTGTGCACCACCATGCCCGGCGTCTTTTGCCATTTTCAAACTACGTTATTTTTTATTGTTGAGTTTTGAGTGTTTTAATTAAATATTCTAGATACTAGTCCTTTGTGGAATATGTGGTTTGCAAATATTTTCTCTCAGTGTTTTGTGTTTTTTAACCTATTCATAGGGTCTTTCAGCATATGAGTTTTCAATTTTGATGAAGCTTAATTTATCAGTTTTGTCTTTTATAGATTATACTTTTGGTGTCATGTCTAAGAACTCTTCACTAGCGTTAGGTCAGGAAGATTTTCTTATATGATATTTTGTAAATATTTTATAGTTTTCCATTACACATTTAAATCTGTGATCTATTTTGAATTAATTTTTGTGTAAAGTATGAGATTTAGATTAACTTCCTACCTTCCTTCCTCCCTCCCTTCCTTCCTCCCTCCCTCCCTCCCTTCCTTCCTTCCTTCATCTCTCTCTCTCTTTCTTTCACGTATGGATGTCCATGAATTTTCTAGACCACCGGGACAGTACCATTTGCTGAAAAGGCTACCCTACCTCCACTGAATTGCTTTGGTACTTTCGCCAAAAATTAGTTCATGGAGACAGAAAGTAGAAGAGTACTTATCCATGGTTAGGGAAGAACAGGTACAGAGTCTCAGTATGGCATGATAAAAATATTCTGGACATGAATAGTGCTGATCATGTGTACATTCACAATAATGTGAATGTACTTAATGCCAGTGAACTATATTCTGGAAATAGTTTAAATATAAATTTTATGTTATGTATAGTTTACAATAAGAATTTTTAAAAAAATTAGTTGGGCATGTATGTGTGAGTCACTTTCTGGGTTCTCTGTTCTGTTCCATTGATCTATGTTCTGTTCCTCCACTAACACCATACCATCTTTATTAGTGTAGCTATATAGTTAGCCTCAATATCTACTAAAATGATTTTATTATTTTTCAAAATTGTTTTAGCTATTCCAGCACCTGTGCCTTTCCATATAAACTTTTAGGATAAACTTATGTATGTTTACAAAATATCTTATTGGGATTTTGATAGGAATGGCATTAAACTTGTAGATCAAATTGAAGAGAATCACTAGCTCTACTATGCTGTATTCCAGGATGGCTCTCCATTTCCTTAGGGTCTTCTTTGATTTCTTTCATCAGGATTTTACATCAGATTCTACAGCAAGTGCTCTACCACTGAGCTGCAACCCCAGACTCCTTAAAAAAATTCCCTTTTGAGACAAAATTTCACTAAGTAATGGAGGCTGCCATTGGCCTAGGCCTTGCAATCCTCCTGTTTCAGCCTCCCAAGAAGTCAGGATTACAAGCACATGCCATGATGCTCAGCTTTACTTTTAGTTTTAAATTTAGTTTCCACATGTTCCAGTGTGACTGATTTCTGTATGCCAATCTGTACCCTGTTGCTTGCTGAACTAACTTAGTTGTATAAGGTCTTTTTTATTTTATGGAATTTTATATATACAAAATCTAATCATCTGCAAATAGTTTATTTCTTCCTTTACAATTTGCATACTTTATATTTCTTATTTCTGCCTTATTGTGGTGGCTTAATCTTCTAGCTGTATGTTGTATGTAAGGGATGAAAGTTGACAGCCTTGAACTTGATCTTAGTGGGAATGCATTCACCATTAAGTATGCTGTTGGCTGAAGATGTTTGTGGATTATCTTCATCAAGGTGACAAATTTTTCATCTTTTCCAAGCTTCCTGAGAGTTTTGTTCATGAACTGGTGTTATATTTTGTCAAAGGCTTTTTTTTTTTTTCTGTATCAAACAATATGATCACATGGTTTTTCTCCTGTTGATAGATTACACTGACTTTTGAATGTTGAACCAACTGGGCACACCTAAAATAAATCTCACTTGGTCATGGTTTATAATTTTTTTAATAGATGCTGGATTAAATTTATGATTTTGTTGAAGACTTTTATATCTAATTTTATAATCAATACAGTACTGTAGGGTTTATGAAAATTGTGTGGTTTTGGTATCAATACAATAATACTAGCTTAATAAAATGAGTGGGGGAGTATTCCTTTCTCGTGTTTTCTGGAAAACATTGTGTCAGTTTAGTGTTATTTATTTAAATGCTTGCTAGAATTCTCCAGAGAAACCATCTGGACTTGGAGATTTCTTTTTCAGAACCTTTAAAAAGTTACAGATTCAAGGTCTGTTTCATTTTGATTGTATTCTGATAATTTGTGGTTTTGAGGAACTGGTCCATATCTTCTAATTTTTAAAATTTATTAACATAAAGTTATTCATAGCATTTTTTGTTATTCTTTTAATGGAAGCACTATGCTAGTGATAATCCCTTTTATTCTTGATATTGGTGAGTTTGGTCTTCTTTCTTTTTATTTTTGTCAGTCTTTTTTTAAGTTTATCAATAATTTTATTGTCTTTTAAGGAGAGCATGCTTTCTGTTTCACTGATGTTCTCTATTTTCTGGTTTTCAATTTTCATCATATCTTTTCAAGAATACATACTATCAACATGACTGATCATTGATTGTTATTCTTCATTACTGGGCTTAGGTCAGATTTCTCAACCTTAAAATTACTTTTTCCTTCTTTATATACTGTACTTTTTGGAAGAAACTCACTCTGCATGGACCATTTAAGAGGTGGAGAGCCCTACCGTTTTAAAATATGATTGTCTTAAGTGCATCTTTTATGTGCCTTGAGCACCACACTGGATGGTGTGAGTTTTGCTTCTACCATCAAATATGATTTAAGAAATGCCTGAGAAGGACAGTTTATTATATTTAGCCCAATTTTTACCCATTTAGATGTTCTCCTTTTCTTTCTGAAGTTCGAAGCCTTGTTATTACTTCCTTTTTGTTTAGAAAACTTCCGTTAGCCATTATGTATGAGTAGGCTTGTCAACAATGTCTTAGTTTTCTTTCATCTAAGAAAACATTTCTTCTTCCTCTTTGAAGGATATTTTTGCTGAATATAGAATTTACAGTTAATGTTCTTTTTTTTATTGGAAATTTTTAATGTACACCTTAATGTGATTCATTCTGACATGCTTTTCATTGTGACATTTCCATACATGCATTTTATTGTACATTATACATATAAGTTCCTCCTTACCCTCTTGTGCACTTCCTCCCCCTGTGCCACCCCCTCACCAAAGACTTCTCTTCCATTTGCTTGTCTTTTTATGGTAATATTTTCTATTTATCCTTGGGTTCTAGTTCTGTTTAAGATAGAAACTTTTTCTGTAGTGAACTTTCTTTTTACATTGTCAGAACTATTACATGAATTTTCTAGACCATCTATAATAATACCATTCTTTGTTGTTGTTAGGTGCCGTCGAGTTGGTATCCAACTCATAGTGACTCTCATAGGGTTTTCAATGGCTGACTGTTTCGGGATTGCCTTCGGAGTGGATTGCCAGGTCCTTCTCCCATTTTTTGCGGTGCTGGGAATTGAACTCGGGACCTCAGAGACTGCAGTGCAGTGCTCTACCAACTGAGCTAAATCCCAGCCCTAATACCATTCTTAGATTTTTTTATTATGTTCCAACCTCTGCATAGGATTTTTTCCTTCTTAAAATTTTGATTTAGCTCCCACATATAAGTGAGAACATGTGGTGTTTCTCTTTCTGAGCTTGTGTTCATTCTCTTAAAATACTTTTCTTCAGTTCCATCCATTTTGCTGCAAATGGCATTATTTCATGTTTTTTTGATTGCAGAGTAGTATTCCATTGTGTATATGTACCATAGTTTTTTATCCATTCTTCTGTTGATGGGCACTTTGGTTGATTCCACATCCTTGCTATTATGAAAAGTACTGCATTGAACATAGAGATGCAGTTGTCTCTGTGGTATGATGACACATCTCCCTTTGAGTAAATTCCCAATAGTGTTATAGCTGGGTCATATGGTAGATCAATTTTTAGTTTTTTAAGATACTTCCATATTGATTTCCACAGTGGTTGGACCAATTTACAGCTCCACCAGCAGTGTAAGAGTGTTCCCTTTTCTCCGCAATCTCGCCAGCATTTGTTGTTATTTGTTTTATTGATCTTGGCCATTCTTACTGGTGTAAGGTGGAACCTCAGAGTTGTTTTAATTTGCATTTCCCTAGTGGCTAGGGATGTTGAGCATTTTTTCACGTGTTTCATAGCTTTACAGACCTCTTCATTGGAGAACTATCCAGTTCCTTTGCCCATTTGTGTATTGGGTTGTTTGTTTTCTTGGGAACTTTTTTCTTAAGTTCTTTATAAATTCTGGTAATTAGACCTTTGTCTGATGTATAGGATGTGAGAACTTTTTCCCATTCAGTGGGGGTTTCCTTGACTCTTGTTTCTTCTGCTGTAAAGAAGCTTTTTAATTTCATGTAATCCCATTTATCTATTCTTATTGCAATTTCTTGAGTAATTGGAGTCCTATTAAGGAAATACTTTCCTATGCCTATATGATGGAGTGTATTGCCTATCCTGTCTTCTATTAGTTTTAAAGTTTCTGGTTTTATGTTGAGGTCTTTTAAGTTGATGTTCTTTTGAAATTAAAAAACGTTATGCCACTTCCTTCTGGCCTTCATGGTTTCAGATGAGAAATTCACTGTAATTGAAACTGGTGTCTCCTTATAAGAAATGCCTCATTTCTCTCTGGATAAATTCAAGGCTTTCACTTTATCTTTAATTTTTACATGTTTATACTGCTTTGGCATGAGCTTCTTTGGCTTACCCATTTGGGTTCACTTACCTTCTTAAATATGTAGGTGTATGTCTTTTGCTAATTTGGGAAGTATGAAAATACTGTATATTCAATACTTTTTCAGTCTCACTCTCTGTGTCCTCTCCCTTTGGGATCATGAATAGGAAATTTAGTTCTCTTGTTATATTCCTGAGGGTCTCTGAGACTCCTCATTTTTTTTCTAGTCTATTTTCTTTCTGTTGTTCAAACAAATACACCCTACTGATACAGTGTGCTAACTCTAGCCCTTGTTATTCCAATCTATTACTTAGTCCATTCAGCACTTCTTAGAATTTCAACTGTTGCATTTTCTCATTCTATAATTTCCATTTGGTTCTATCTTTTTTTTCTTTTGCAGTACTTGGGAGTTGAGCCCATGGCCTTGCACATGCTTTGCAAATACTCTACCATTGGGCTGAACCTTCAGCTCATCTTTAATTTTTTGAGACAGGGTCTTGCTAAGTTACATAGGCTGCTTCTGGCCTCAAACTCTCAATCCTCCTGCCTCAGCCTCCTCAGCTGCTAAGTGGATATGTCTGTTCAGTTTCTTGCAGGGCCCCAGTAAAGAGGGACACCATCTGGCACTGCCTGGTTAAGTCCAGTTGGGGGTGTGAAATCAGCTCCCTGCCATGCCCTGCTGCCATCGATGTAGGGGAAACAGAGGCTGACATGCTGGTTTTTGGCTGTGGCACAGGGTGAAACTTCGTTGCTGAGATTACAGGCACGCACCACTGTGTGGCCTACTTGGTTCTATCTTACAATGTCTGTTTCTTTGCTGAGAGTTCCTATTTTTTCATTTGTTTCAAGAGTATTCATAATTGTTGAAGTGTATTTATTTTTGTTTTTTTTTTTTTTAATGATGGTGGTTGTAAAATCCTTGTCAGATAATCCTAACATCTGATCAGTTTGATGCTGGCACCTATTGTCTTTTCTCATTCACATTATGACTTTTCTGTAATACGTGATGTCGTATTACAGTATGGGCATTTTGGATACTGCATATGAGACTCTGGGTCTTATTTAACCTTCATTTTCCAGCATTTTCCTGTTGAAGGTTAACACAGTGCTAGGTGGACATGTCTATTCAGTTTCTTGCTGGACCCCAGTAAAGAGGGACACCAGCTGCCATTGCCTTGCTGCATCTGGTTGGGGGTGCGAGATCAGCTCCCTGCCAGGCCCTGCTGCCAACCATATGGGGGAAACAGAGGCTGACTTGTGCTGCTTTTATGCTGTGGCATGGGGTGAAACTCAGTGGCTCACTGGGCCCCAGTGACACCAAGAGAAAGGCAGAATATCAGTTCCTCCAACCACCAACAACCTGTTTCACCGGCTGTCAGGCGGGGACTCAACTCCCCAGTGCGCCTGGCTGGTACCAGGAGGGATGGGGTGCTGTGCAGCTCCACTTTGACTTGCTCCATTCAATTCTGTTGTTGGGGCGCGTGGGCCTTACTGACTCGGAGGGAGTGGAGCCTGCTGGGGAACGGCCTGCCTGGCACTGCGTCCTTGCTGGGCCTCCTTAAGTCTCCTTCCTACTGGGTGGAGGTGGAGGTGGAGGTGGAGGCTCAGTCTGCTGCAGGACCCATTTAGGACTCAGACCACTCCTGCTTCTGCTGGTCCCTGGCACATGGCAGTTCTGTTCCCCACTGGGTCCCAGTGAAACCACAGTGGAAGGGTTGTGTTTCTCCTATTGGGGTTCCGTTGGAGTAGGGGAGGTGTTGCCATGGTTCTCTGTGGTTAGGTCACCTCTTTCTGGGCCTTTGGCTGGGAATAGTCTTTGCCTGGAGCCTTTTCCATCTGTGTGACGTCAGGTCCAGGTTGGAGGTTTCTGCAGGGCCCTATCTGGTATGTGTGGGAGCAAAAAGAAAGCTCCTAGAATGCACTGCTGAGCTGTTTCTTAAAGCCTCTTCTTTTTTTCTTTTTTCTTTTCTTTTATTTTGCTTTGTTTTCTTTCCTTCCTTCTATTTATTTATTTATTTATTTATTTATTTATTTATTGTGTGTGTGTGGTACCTGGGTGTTGAACCCAGTGCCTCACACATACTTTGAAAATGCTCTGGCACTGAGCTGTCCCCCCAGCCCACGTTTTACTTTTCATTTTGAGACAAAAGTCTTGCTAAGTTACACAGGCTGCCTCTGGCCTCAGACTGCGATCCTCCTGCCTCAGCCTCCTGAGTCACTGGGATGACAGGGATGTGCCACTGCACCCGGCCCTCTCAGGCCTCTGCTTTCCACCTTTCAGAGTCCTCCTCTGCTTGCCATTTGTTGTGTTAGGCCCAAGGCTGGTTAGTTGTAAGACAGTGGACAAGGGAGGACAGAATTCCTCTTTTTGTCAAAAACAAGAGGCAGTGAGCACGTAGAAAGCAAGCCTCTGGGGTTGGAGGCCAAACTGGCAGCAGTTAATAACTCGCAGCAGAGACAGCCGCAGTTCTAAGGAGAGGGGGTGGACATGGGGGGGGGGGACTGTGGAAGAAGTCACTTAGAGGATTTTTGAGGCTATCTGCAGGCACTGGTTCTAATTTATTTTTATTAGAGACATTTTCTTTCTACAAAAAGCTTACAGAGTCAGCTTTGTGACTTGAAAGAAACTAGGAATCGCTTGGTTGCCCAAATCTATAGAAACAGATGTTAAGTCTTTATATAATGGCCTCGGGTAACTCTGCTGCCTGGCCCAGAGAAGAGCAGCGTTTGGGGCCCCTGTTGGCTTCTTTTCCTTTATCCCTCCCCCCGCCCCGCCCTTTTTTTCTTTCTTTCTTTTTTTTTTTTTTTTGCAATAGTGGAGGATTGAACTCAGGGTCTCACGAATGCTTTACAAATGCTCTGCCACTGAGCTGTACCACTAATCGCCTTTTAACTTTTTATCTTGAGATAGGGCCTTGCCAAGTTACGCAGGCAGCTCTGGCCTTCAATTTGCTATCCTCTTGCCTCAGCTTCCCAAGTTGCTGGGATTACAGGCGCACGCCACTGTGCCGACCTCTTCTTTTCCTTTTTAATGTAAGCTTTTAAATATGTGAGTACATAATATGTGTACATATATGAATACATAAGGTACATGCACAAGTCTTAAATAAACAACTTGACGAATTTTCAGAGTGCACACACCAGGTGACCAGCCCCTATTTCTACAAAAAGAATTCCTTGGAAGCCATCAACAGGACCCATTAATCACCATACCTTCTGCCCTAAACAGAAAATACATTATCTGCATGTCTAACAACATGGCTACTCCTACTCTCTCTCTCTTCCCCTGCCCCTCTCTTTTTATGATACTGGGGGATTGAACTAAAGGCCTCATGCATACTTTGCAAGTGCTCTACCACTGAGTTGTACTCCCAGCCTCTTTTTAATTTTTTTTTTTTATTTTGAGACAGAGTCTTGCTAAGTTATGCAAGCTGTCTTTGGCCTCAAACTTGCCAACCTCTTGTTTTTGCCTCCCGAGGCACTGGTATTACAGCTGTGCACCACCACACCAGGCTCCTATTTTTAATTGAAGTAATTATAATTTCATACACAGTTGCAAGAAATAAAACAGGCAGACTCTTTGTACTCTTTGCAAAGTTTCCACCAATTGTAACATTTTGAAAAACTATAGTGTAAAGTCACAGCAGGACAAAGGTTGACAAAATCCAACTATATTGTACATATTTCCCACTTTCATTTATATGCATTTGTATGTGTGTTAAGTTCCATACAGTACTAGGGAGACTTGTTTATCCATTACCCTAGTTAAGAGTCCAACACCCTTAGGGCCCTTTGTGTTGCCCTTTTATAACTACGCCCCATCCTTCCTCAACCTGTGCCAACCACTAACTTATCCTCCATTTTTAACATTTTGCCATTCCAAATGTTATATTATATAAATGGAATCATATGGTATGTACACATTTGCAATTGGATCTTTTTGCTCAACAAGGCTATTCCTTTTTAATATAATTGGAATGCTTTTTAAGGATATCTATGAGTTTTACTAGAAACCATCAAACTATACCTGCTCTCTAGCTGGTAAATTTAAATGAGGGGTTCTCATCATTTGAAAACCTCAGGGAAAATGTTTATCTTTAAGGAAACATTCCTAGACAACAATTATTACGATTTATGCTCTTTTAGGGTTACTGATGGACTGACACAGTGTCTGCAACAATGGGCTTAAACATAAAGAAGATCATGTGCCTTGTATTGAATTGGTGAGTGTTTTGTTCTGTTGTACATAGGGTCACTATGAGTCGACCCAACTTGATGACACCTAACAACAACAACAATGGCATATATGGAAAAAGAATTGTATGATCATTCTGACCCCAAGGATTATTAGTAGTGTATTTTAAAAAAAAGCAAGAGTTACGGTGTTTATAGGGAAACTAGCCTAATGATATTGCTGGAAATCCATCAAGATATCTACAAAACTAACTTACTATATTTTTCAATCTAATAAAAGGCAACATTCATTGAATAAGTGAGGCCACCAAAACAAACAATACCAACGAAGGATCTCATTTGTAGGAATTCTTTTAGAAAACAACTTTCATTACTGACAATTCCACTAACTCTTCTCTACTTTTCACCCTTGTAATCTACTGGCAAAATCCCCAAAGTAACAGTTCTAATTTCTCAAAAGGCCAAATTTGTAGGTGCCTGGAAAGCTACTTATCCAATAAAATTTCATCTTCCCTGTGCAGTGACCTTCACTCCCATTTGCTCACCTGTTCTCATATTGAAATTTCGCCAATATGTCTTTGGCTTTGGTTTGACTGTTCAACTGAATGGCCATTGAGACCTTGGACAGAAGTGGAGCATGGACCCTTATGACTCCTTCCGGCACGTCAGACTGCAAGTGAGGAAAAATTCAGAACATTCTGTCAAACTAGCATGAACATCGGTTCAATGCTGCACTTAAGACACACAAAATTCAGAGGCACTCAGAATCAGGAAAATGTACACACGATTGATATTTAACATGAATGGTGAAATGGTGTGCTGCTTTCTGTGTTACCAAGGGACTAAGTCATGTCTAAACTTGAATAAACTTGCGTTTTACTTTCACTACACACTTCAGCTTTACTATATTGCTTTAAAATGAGAAGAGTAAAACTGAGTTCTGATAAACATCTAATGTTTCCGTGCAGGTCTTTGTTGACCACTGTCCTAAAAGAGCCTACTTTAAGCAGGATACTTTGGTTAAATAAATGTTGAAAAGACCAATTGTTTGAAAATGTTAGAGATCAATTAGAAAACATGGCTTTTTGAATCAGTTCCTTTCTTTGTTAGCAGTCATGAACAGCCAACCCAAATCACAGTCCACATGGGCACGTGAAACTCTCCAACAAAACGTGGTCAACACCATGCTAGCAGCATGTGGGGAAGAAGGTCTCTGTTTTCATGAACTGTGGTTGGTGTAGGAACTTTTGGATTATCAGAATGTTCAAAGAATGGTGCTGCCCGATGAACAGAAGTTTCTGTCTTGCTAGGATGGAAATTTCCTTTAGTTTCCAATTTTGAATCTTATGTACAATGAAATGCATATATGGAAATGTCATAATGAGACTCATTGAGTTGTACATTAAAAATAGTTAATGATCTAGGAAGTGAACAGAAATAAATTTCTATCTGAAGATGTGGCTATTCCTCAGGCAACTGTTTTAAATGTGTACCTTCTCAAGGGATGGTACTGGTAATGTAGAGGTAATGACTCAACACATACCCGAGGATGACTATGTTAGCGGTTGAACTGTGTTCCCGCAAGTGATATATTGAAATCCTAACACCCAGAACCTCCAAATGTGACCCTAATTGGAAATGGTCATTGCAAAAGCAATGAGTTGAGGTCAAACTGAAGTAGGTGGGCTCTTAGTCCAATATGACTGTGTCCTCATAAGAGAAGAGACACAGGGACATCGAGTAAGAATTCCCCCTGAAGACGGAGGCGAAGATTGGAGGGATGCACCTATAAGCTAAGAAACATCAAGGACTGCTGGCCTCGCCAAAAGATAGCAGGGGGCCCTGGGACAGATCACTCCCTCGCAGCCCTTGAAGAAACCAGCCCTGCCCACAGCTTGATTGGACTTTCAGTCCAGAAAGAAATTTGGGTAACGACGCCAATTTCTATTGTCTTAGGCCAGCCTGTTTGTGTCACCTTGTCAGGAAAGCCCTTTGAAACCAAAACAAATTATTCTTAAATAGGGTCACTTCTTATAATATTTCCCCCATATTTCCAGCAAGAAGGGAATGTGCCAGGGAACAGATGTTAAGTGATTTGGAGTTGAGAGGGGCAGAGTCCCTGGCTCAGTGCAGCCAAGACTGTACTCCTAAAATACCTCCTTGATCATCCCATGCCCTACCCCTCGCTGCTCCCTAGAAGCCTCTGCAAGATGAATTCCACACTCTTCATCATAACAATCCTGCGTCTCTTATAACCTTCAGTGATATTCACACCCGTGTACCTAACCACACACACACTGAATCATCAGGTAGTTGAGTTCCTGTGCCGTAGCTTTATGCTGCACACTGAAAATGCCAAGCTTGAAGAGGACAGATCATGACCAAACTTATACAAGAATGTGTTCAATGTGGCCTGAGAATACATGTGGGGAGCTAATAGTTGGGGCGATTAGGTGGGGAAAGGGAATTATTTGTTCTCTTACCATTCTTCTTGAAGAGGGTGATTTTTGTAGTACCTTTGAAGTCTTGGGGCTTATAACCTAAAGAAAACATTTTTTTTAAATTTAGGATTAATGATGGGAAGAGTATAGTATATGGTACTTTTCCCAATATATCTTTCAAATATATTTTATTTGTGAAAAATGAAAACTATACAAACTTATCCACTGAAGCACAAATCATAATAACAAAAGATTGGGCACCATCTAACTACTCAACAATCTGGGATTGCTTAAATCTGTGGGAAATGATGCAAAAGAAACAAAGATACAGACTTTGTGGACTGCTACAGAATATTTACTATGATCTCTTAAATCAGCAAAGGGAGACACAGGACAGTTGCCTGTGTGCTAATTCCTGCAAACTAGGAAGAACATGCCTGCAGCGGTAGCCCTGTAGCATCCGATCCCATCAGATCTCAGAAGCTAAGCAGGGTCAGGCCTGGTTGGTACCTGGATGGGAGACCGCCTGGGAACACCGGAAGCTGTAGGCTGGGAGAAGGACCTGGCAACCCCCTCCCAAAAATCAACCTGCCGTTGAAAACCCTATGAACGGCAGAGAAGCACTGACAATAGTGTTTCCCCTGTTGTACAGAGGGTCGCTATGAGTCGGATACCGACTCGATGGCACCTAACAATAACAACAAGGAAGAACATATACAGTCGTGCCTTAGAACCCACAGGTGACTGGTTTTACAAGCCTTCAGATGCAAAAATTCACTCATGTGCAAGTCCCCCATATAAATGGTGTAGTATTTGCATATAATTTTCACACATCTCCTACATATTTTAAATCATTTCTAGATTACTTATTATAATACCTAATACAATATAAATACTATGTAAATAAGTTATTTATTGTATTGTTTAGGGAATAATAAGACGAAAAAGTCTGTACATGTTCAGTACTGATGCAATATTCTTTCCAGAATATTTTCAATTTACAGAGGTGGCAACTGTGGGTACAGAGGGATGAATACATTCATAGTTGCTTATAGTGGTGATATTATTTATCTCCAAGAGGGGAAATCAAAGGTGGCTAATTTTTGTTCTACTGTCTTCCCAAGCTTTTACACTTGTAATGTATTAAAAAAATGTCTGTTCTAATCAAAATTAAGAATTAAAATCACAGTATATTCCAACAGAACTAAAGAAAGATGCTTCTTCATCTTTAAGTGCTTGCTTCTGTGGTATTTACACCCTTTAAGTTCTATGTTGGTTCTATACACAACCAAAACATTAAAATAACTGACGTTCATACAGCAACGTACAGTTTACAAAGTACTTTACACACACACTACGTGTGTCAGTCCTAGTGACAACTCTATGAAGCAGATGTCATTACTTTTCTTCCAATTTATAAAATAAGAAAACTGAAGTTCAAAGAATGAATTGAACTTTCTCAGGCTGCTATGGCTACTAGTTGTCAGCTGGCCTTGGCGTCAGCTCCACATGTTTTATACTTACATCATTAAAACTTCCCAGAGTGAAAACGGCAGAGCATCAACTCTAAAAGTCTGCGCTCCATAAAAGGAGTGGCAGAAAGTGTCACTACCAACTTTTTCAGATCTCTGGACCATAAACTAAAGGTTGCAACGAAGGGAGTGCTTGAGTAAGAACCTTGGGAAGAACAGTGAGCTTTGTAGTATTTTTTGTTGTTGGCATTGTTTTGTTTTGTTTTGTTTTGTTTTGAGACAGAGTCTTGCTACGTAGCCCAGGCTGGCCTTGAGCTCATGACTGTCCCCTCACCTAGACGCCCAGCCTTTTGGTGTTTTCACTCACACTTTGCCCCTTCCTGCTCCCCAGCTGAGCAGAGGGCTTGAGGGTAACAGCCTGCATTCCTGGTACAGGTACAGAGGGACTGGAAGGAGCCTCGCTCACAAAGAATTCTGGGTCCTCGTTCTGACCTGTCTTGGGGATGGCTGGAAGACTGGCTCAGAAAGCTTCCCTTTATGGTGCCTACCTTGGAACTTGACTGGGGTAAAGAAGGTAATGTTGGACACATTTATAGACAAACGTGGTAGTCACTGCTGCTTAATGCAGAGGATAATGGCCGGGGAAGAGCTTGCAGATAAGGCCAGATACGGAGATGCCTGGGGAATAAGGGCTTTGAAAAGTTTGGACACAGCCCTAAGACTCCGGAGGGCCAAATGCATGCCCGGGACTGAGTATGACAGGAAAGACCTGAACAGGGCAGAAAGCCTCACCTCTGCGCACCCTCCAGGCTCTGTGCCAGCAGGAAGGAAAGGCTCAGGCATTGTTAAAAACTGCCTGGCTGAATGGGGAAGGCACATGGAGCTCAGATGCAAGGACTGGAAGATTCTTTTGGTGCCAGGCATTGAAGAAAATCTGTGTGAACACTAGCTAACCAGTAAGCTCATGGAATGGAGATTTTAGTAGCCAAACCAAAAAAAGACTATGGACTTTACTATGTCAGTTCAGCAGAAGAAACACTAAACAAATGGGCACAACAATCAATTGCAATAAACTCTGGTGGAGGGAGGAACTTGATTGCCAAATATGCCACATTATAATATCCAGAATGTCCAGTCTTCAACAAAAAGTTATTATACTGTCCAAAAAGGCAGCTTTAATAGTTAAAAACAAAAACAAGAATAACAACAATAATAAAAACCAAAACCCTGTCTCTAAGGAAGTCCAGATATTAGACTTAGTATAATTGTCATCGTCGTTAGTGCTGTCTAATTGGGTCTGACTCATAGTGACCCTGTGTACAACCACATGAAACACTCCCCAACACTATGTCATGCCTGGTACTGTCAGTGCTTCTCTGCTATTCATAAGGTTTTTGATGGCTGATTGTTTCAGAATTGCTTCTGGAGTGGGCTGCAATGTCCTTTTTCCATCTTTGTGGTGCTGGAGATTGAACCCAGGGCCTCCAAGAGCACAGAACAGCACTCTACCAACTGAGCTAAACCCCAGCCCCACAAGACTTAAAGATCCTTAAAGATCCTTCAAATCAGCTATTTTCAATATTCAAAGAATTAATGGAAAACATGTCTGCTGGTGATGGTCGCATAATGCTCTGCATCCACTGTAAGCACTGAACTGTATCATTTGAGTGGTTAAAATGGTGAACTATAGATTGTATAGTTTTTTTCTAAATTAAAACAACTTTTTCCCAAATAAAAGGGTCGGTTCTCCTTGCTATGAAGTCAGTTCACATGCAATCACTAAGGGAGTGCAGCCATTCATCACGATTGTGGCAAACCAATTAGCATGCTCTTTCCTACCTCCTTGTCTTAGCATTTACTACCCACTCTCCCTGTATAAACTTCTCCTCTCTCCCTCTGTGGTGCTGTCCATCCTTCCAGATGAAGCTCATATGCCACGTCCTCCACAAAGTCCTCCGCAATTTCCATGTGGCAGTCCATATCTCTATCCTCTGTGTGGCCCTGGTCAGATGGTCTGGTGCTCATGCATACTGCTGGGTTTTCATGGCCTTTAAATACATTTGTCTCCCAAGCTGGTTGAAGCTCTTTTAAAGGCAAGGAGTTTCAACTATTGGCACCCTCCTCAAGGCTGAATGCAGTCTATGTGAGGCATTCATGGTCATTTTCAAGTCCAACAAAAGCAATAGAGATGATTTTTCTAAAGCCTGTTTCCACTATGTACCTCCATAAAATAATCAGACTAAAGCAAAAGTTCCTGGGAATGTAATGAATGTATACAAAGATATTTGAGAACGATATCTTCTTATAGTAGCCAATCACTAAAGATACCTGGGCTGGGATTCAGCTCAGTTGGTAGAGTGCCACTCTGCACTAATCTGAGGCCCTGGGTTCAATCCCTAGCACCGCAAAAATAGGAGGACATGGCAATCCACTCCCAAAGCAATCTTGAAATAATCAGCCATTGAAAACCCTATGAGGGTCGCTATGAGTCTGATGTGACTTGAAGGCACCTAACAACAACAACAAAGAAATCTACTTATTAGATATACTGGATATTGGAGTGCCCTTAAGTTTAGTTCACAGGTACTAAGATGTTGACATTTAGCCTTAATGAGAACCATTTTAGTCATTCTGGTTCTGGTAAGCTGTTAATAAAATATTAAACAATCTTTATAATATATATACTTGAAGAACTTTGACCAAAACCACACAATTCAACAAAATGGAAAGACCACTGTACTCCGTTTAGGGACATATTTTCCACAATCTTTATAGTCATAAGACTGTATGAAATCTTTGGTTCTAAATTCCACATTACTTTGTGCCACGATCTAAGAGGGAAAAATGTCAGTCCAGAATAATCTGTGAGTTGCCATTGTTGTTCTTACCTCGCGTTCTAGGGTCTTCCTCCTGAGCAGCTTTTTCACACTTGGGAGCTGTTTCTTTAACAACATAGTGGCTTCATTCATCCTTCTTACTTGGGTAATTAAGAAAGATGGAACCTGGAGAAGAACAGCAGCTTGATTAGAGGGAAAACAGTGAGTGAAACCTCCCTTGACTCAGTTATGGTAGCTCTTCCCGGTTTTGTATCCTGGAACCAGGAACTCTGGCTTCTGTCTTTGTAAATGTTAGAAAAAATGATGAACACTTCTGTCTAATAGAGAAAACAGGCTAAAGAGGAGCTCGTAAAGAATGTTTAGTTGTCCCTGAGTATCCAAGGGAGATTTGTTCCAGGATCCCCTTGGCTACATAAATCCTTGGATCCTCAAAAGTCCCTTCTATAAAATGGCATAGCACCTGCATAAAACCTACACACATCCTCCCAAATATTTTAAGTAGCCTCTGGGCTATTCACAATATCTTTTGTTGTTGTTAGGTGCTGTTGAGTCAGATCCGACCCCTATGTACAATAGAATGAAACACTACTCAACAGTGTGCCATGCACAGGATCTTTTGATATTTGAGCCAGTATTGCAGCCACTATCAGCAAAAGGAGGGCCCAGGGTCTTTACTCTATTCTCATCAAGGTCAACTCTACTTTGAGGAGGCAACTCTTTCTCAGTCATTTCTTAAATGCCTTCAAGTCTTGGGGGGGGGGAGGTGGGAGTCATTTTCCAGCACATATTTGACAGTCCTTCTCTGCTATTCATAGAGTTTTCAATGGCTAATTGTTTTGGGAGTGGGTTGCCAGGTCCTTCTCCTTAGTCTAATATATGCTTTATTGTATCACTTAGGGACAAATGACAGGAATCAAGTCTGTGCATGTTCAGGACAGATGCAGGGTTTAGGGGGAATATTTTCAGTCTGTGGTTGGTTGAATCCAGACAGGCAAAACCTGATGCCATGAGCAACCTGAGGTTATCTCCTCATATTTCCTCCCTCTGACTATAGAAACTGCTGGATCACGGAGCCTTCACATTCCCTGGTGGTTAGAGGCCCTCAGAGTGGACCCAGACAGTTGTCAGCTTGTTACTCACCTTCCACAGAATTTTCTGGTACTTCAGCATTAGGCGGATGATATGGGCTGCGGTGTTTGCTAACACGAGCTCCTCACAGTCAGAATGTTTGCTTCTGCTGAAGAAGAGGTTTGGTGCCATCACAGTGGCAATGTTCCACAGACTCATTCGGTTTTTTGACTCATTGGCAATCACTTTATTGAAGAATGTCATAAGGGCCTAACAAGAAACAGCACTGTGTTACGCTACTGCAAATTATCAAAAGCCCCTACTGAGTGTGACCTCTCATTTCTACACCCATCCATGGAAAAGTGTTAGAAGTATAGAAAGTATAAATGTGTCCTATTTACCCTTTAGTGGCTTAAAAGTGGTAAGTAGAAACGTGAGCAATTTATTCAATTGTCTGCTTCATAAAATAACTCACTTTTTATTGTGTTTATTATATTGGAGTCTATAACTAATAGTGTGAATTTTCTTATTTCCTTTTATCCTAAACAAGTTTGACATTTACTAAAATTAAACATGAACCAGAGAGAGAAAACATTGAACCTCAAATAAACAGGAAATGTAGTTTTGTTGTAAAGGGAGGAGAGTAAATCTAAAAAAAACCCTTACTCTAAAGGCATTACTAGTGAAAAGAATTTTTTTGTTTCCTTGGAAAATAAAACCCATTTATAAACAACATGAGTTTCTCTTTCTCAAGCCCAAATGCAAATTCAGTTAGAACATCTAGAAATGTCACCTTTTGGGTGCCATTTTTCTATTGCTTTTCATTTGTTTGTTCATTGGTTTGTTTGTTTGGTTAATGTTTCTTTGACAAAGGGTCTCAGTAATTAACCCATATGGACCTTGAACTCACTATGTAGGCCAGGCTGGCCTTGAACTTAGGATCCTCCTGCCTCAGCCTCCCAAGTGCTGAAATGACAGACGTGTACCTCTACACCTGGTTCCATCTATTGCTTTGCAGTTGTGAAATCTTCATCAGGTCACAGGCCTGATGTGCAACTGTTCTAAGCATTAAAAGGAAAACAACAACAAGAACAACAACAACAACCCACAAGATTTGAGAAAGCCTAAAAGCTTGCTGAACCATCAAAGTATAGATGCTTATCAGAACCTTCAGAAATTCACCAGGAAGACTGAAATCCCACTAGGATTTCAAGTTTGAATTCTAATTTGGTATTTTTGATGAGAAAATGTACAGTACATACTAATGATAGTAGTTAACATTTCTCTGAAGGCTTACTATGTTGTTGTTGTTAGGTGCCATCAAGTTAGTGTCCGACTCATAAACCCTACATATGACATGTGAAGCAGTATTGTCATGCTTCTCTGCTATTCATAGGGTTTTCAATGGCTGAGTGTTTTGGGTGAGTAGGTTGTTGGGTCCTTCTCCCTGGTTTACTGTGAAGCAGGTACTATTCTTAGTGATATATATATATATATATATATATATATATATATATATATATATACACACATACATATATATATAAGTACATATATAAGTACAAGTACATATATATATATATATATATGTACTTGTGATCATCCTTCCAAACCCTACAGGGCAGGTACCATTATTAGTACAATTTACAGATGAGGACATTGGAGTGAAGGGGGACTGAGGAGCTTTGTCCATCACCAATTAGTTAAGTGGCCGAGCAGGATCTGAACCTAGGAAACCAGCTCTTGAACCTTGACCTTGACCTGTGTCCTTGACCTCTATACCATACCAGCTTCAATGTTAGCTACAGGTATTATTTAGAGTGGAAACAAAGCGCATATGTGTGTGTGCACATGCATGTATGTGTGCAGGTATGTGCACCAGTGCACATATGTAGTAGTATCTTCACCAGTCTCATGATGTTTTCTTGGATCTTTTGTTAAAAGTCTATTGACGCATTTGAGAACTGTTGCACCCTCAGTTATATGAAAGGGACATTTTGCCTGAGATATCTATACTTGATGGATGTTTTTGATAAAATAACCTTGTTTCGACAATGTCAAAGCGTAAGTCAATAAATTTATAGCTTTAGAAAAAGTACCAAATTATATTACATGGGACATATTTATATCGTCTTGCTAATTCCCCAGCCTTGTGTTAAGGATATAACTGACATTTATAATTGACCTAAGTTTTTCCACTATGTAGAGGGAAAGACCATCACTGTACTGAAATTTCTGATGAGATGCACCACTATGAATTATCTTTGTTTTCAGCATTCAGTTGACTGGCCTCAAAATTGAGGACTCTTGAGCTGGGCATGGTGGTGCACTCCTGTAATCCCAGCGACTTTGGAGGTGGAGGCAGGAAGATCACAACTTCGAGACAAGAGGCAGTCTGCGTAATTTAGCAAGACTCTGCTCAATGCATCCTTATCTCAATTTCATTTCAAAGATTCCGAATACTTGCTGTATTTATAACAAATTTCTTATTGTGTACAGAATCATTAGCAAAATGGCAAGAGAAACTTTGATTTTCAGCAACATACAGCAAAGAAAAGAATTTGAAAGACCTGGGCATGGTGGCGCACACTTGTAATCCCAGAAACCCAGGAGGCAGAGGCAGGAGGATCACAAGGTGGAGACCAGAGGCAGTCTACATAATTTAGCGAGACCCTCTCTCAAAAAGTAAAAAAGATGGGCTGGATGTGCAGCTCAGTGGTATAGCACTTGCAAAGTATGCAAGAGCAAGGCCTGGGTTCAACCTCCAGTACTGCAAAAAATAAATAAAGTAAAAAGTATTTGAAAGAAATGGAGGGGTATTTGCAATGAAGAGCTAGGGAATATGATTTTTGTCCAATGTCCTACTATAGGTTAATTGAGCAATCACTTCTCCGAGATACATTTTCCTAATCTGTAAAACTGGGAGATGGACCCGGTAACCCACTCCCAAAAATCAATCAGCCATTGAAAACCCTATTAACAACAGAGAAGCACTGAGAATAGTATTTTGCCTGTTGTGTGCAGGGTCACTATGAGTTGGATACCGACTTGAGGGCACCTAACAACAATAACAACAACAACAACAATAATCTGTAAAATAACCTGATTCTATTGAGGTGATGTCTAAAATTCTGAAATTCTAGAATTATTTAAATTGCCTTATCATCACATGTTTTAAAATATGAACATTTGAGAAATTTCTCTAAATTCAATGATTTCAAGTTTCATCATGAAAGACAGTCATTAGGTATTTTTACCACTAATGTGAGCAGCTGAGAATGTACAATTAGAGTCTTGTTGTTGTTGTTGTTAGGTGCCGTCGGGTTGTGTCTGACTCATAGCTACCCTCATAAGGTTTTCAATGGCATATTGTTTTGGGATTGCCTTGGGAGTAGGTTGCCATGTCTTTCTCCCATTTTTGCAGTGCTGGGAATCAAACTCAGGACCTCAGAGACTGCAGAGCCACGCTCTGCCAACTGAGCTAAATCCCAACCCCTAAAATTAGAGTCTTACATATTTTATAAGTTACAAAATGGCCTCATTTACTTCAGACTCATTTACTCCTAACACCCAGCCCTGTGTTACTGGTTCAACACTCAATAACCCTTGAATGACCGGAATGAGTATACCTTGGATGTTTAGAGAAGGTTCCAGGATTTTAACCTTCCTGTCTTCCTCAGTAGAGTGACCATGGGAGCATGGAAAGGTAGCAGGTTTGCAACCTGCTCCTATGGCTCTGAGTGGTCCTCTCTGTTTCCATTCCCCCCAGGAGAGTACCTTGAGAGAGCATGAGGTCAATGCTACGTACCTGGGCTGTGTCCCTGTTGGCATCAGGCAGCGCCATGACCATGAGGTGTAAGGCTTGAAATTGCACTTTGATATGAGGCCCCCCTAACAAGAAAACAGAAATGATCACAAGCTTGAAATGACACTCATGTATTCTGACAGCAGTTGTTGCTAACATCTGGTGGCACAGGAGGGCTCCTGACAGTTTTCAGCAGTAAGGAATCACATTTTGTGCCCAATAATGTAAATTTGTTCACTTGGACAGAAGCCTAATTCTATCAAGTCCCCTTCAATCTCACAATGCCCTTGTAGAGACAGGAGGCCAGCGAGATCCTAAAAATAATTCTAGGTTTGTACAACATTTCCCTTTTCAAAGTATTTTACAGACTATTCCTTCCTTCACTTTATAAGAACAAGATTTTAAGCTTAATTAAGAGAAAATAAACCTTGCTTTCACGTAAAGAGACATAGAATTACCAGGAATGTACATTCTAGAACCCTGTTTGAGTCCTATATCTACTACTGAGTCACTGAATGAGCTGGGCAGGTATTTAACTTTTCATTTGCTTCCATTTTGTTGTTGTGTTGTTGTTAGGTGTTGTCTGACTCATAACGACCCTATGTACAACAGATGAAACACTATTGTGCTTCTCTGCTATTCATGGTATTTTCAATGGCTGACTGATTTTTGGGAGTGGGTTGCCAGGTCTTTCTCCCAAGCCTACAGCACCTGGTGTTCCTAGGTGGTCTCCCATCCAAGTACTAACCAGGCCCAACCTTGCTTAGCTTCTGAGATCTGAAGGGATTGGACACCACAGTGCTATGGCTACAAGTGCTTCCATTTTATCACCTGTAAAATGGGAGTGCCTGCAGATGTAGCCCTGTGGCATCCGATTAACTGCATGAATTGATACAGGTACAGTATTGAAGGAGGTACATAAACTTAGCTATTGTATTGTTAGTGATTTTTTTTTTTAATTTTTGTTTTTAATGATCAATGCCACATATTCTAGATCCTACCTGGACCTTTAGGGAAGATGACTATGGAATATTTTGTCCCTAATGACACAAGATGGCGCCAGAGGGCCGGCATTTATAGTTAGGGAGTCCTTTTCCACCATAATCCAGGACCAGCCACAATGAAATTTAAAGTTAGAGCAGAGAATTCGGGCTTTCCTTCATCTCTCTGTATTATCCTCAAAATGATCTCTCGGTGAGGAGTTCTTGTGGGAAAGCATTATACTGGGGATACCCTGGGGAGTTCTTGAGTTGAAAGAAAACATATCTATTTACGTTCAGTGACTGAACTGCAGTCAATCGCTCATAAAGTCACTGAGCTTTATAGTAGTGGCCACACTTCTCTTGACAAGCTACGAGGGTGCAGGAGGTGGTGTCTGCCCGAGTTAGGGAACAGATGACAAGTGTATACAAGCATGTGATGAAGGAGTGGCGGGAGGCCTGTTTATAGGATTGGACCACACTGTCTCCGCACGATCCCTGTGTGCAGTTTAGATATTTATGTCAAATTGTAAACAAAAGCTGACACAGGTCCAGGATGTTATTGCAAATGGCTAATGGACATTGACACAAAATTGTCTGAATAACAGGCCCTATCAAGAGCCTGTCTCAGTATAGAGGGACAGACCAGACAATAATTAATGTACCGACTGGAGGCTGGAGGCGATATTTAATCTCCCAGTGCCATCTAAAGACACCTCTGGGGAAAAACCTTCGGTGCAGATATAAGCTTGGGAGCTCTCCACTCCCGTCTGCTTTGGAGAAATAATGAAGTTCCTTTTACAATTAAAAGTCTAATTTGGCAAATAATCTATTTTCATTTTACTTAGGGAACTTGGCCCTAAGTTAATAGTTTTGTTAATAGTTTTGGTTAATAGTTTTGTAGTTCATTTTATGCATCCTAGGAGAGAATTGGGAGAAGGACCTGGCAACCCACTCCTAAAAATCAATCTGCCATTGAAAACCCTATGAACAGCAGAGAAGCATTGACAATAGTGTTTTGCCTATTGTACATAGGGTCGCTATGAGTCGGATACCAACTTGACGGCACCTAACAACAACAACAACAGGAGACAATATCCTCTTTCCTGAGGTCATTATTTCACTAGACAGATATTACACTTTTCATGAAAGTCTACATGTAAGGCTTGATTGATGAACTATTTGTCTTTTAATTATATGAGCAATTTGGGGGCCAGGATTGAAACCAGGAAGTAATTACACGAGTCTATGCTTCCAAACACCACCTGAGTATCAAGTCAGTAGCTTAACACACACATGCAATGTGCATATCTGCCCCCCTTCTGAAAACCTCATTATAATGGGAACTTCCTTCAGGTGACAAAAAGGCCATTATTTCCTGCTGGTCATCAGCCAGAACTTGAGCTTCCTCAGAATTGGCCGGGAGCAAATGAATCACCTGCACTACCTTATTTTTCACTTTCAAAGCCCAGCTAAGACGCATGTACCCTCTTGTGGCCCCTCGAGTGATATTGTTCCGATTCCCCGCCTGCAGTGAGGTGTGCGGGCTGCAGCTGGGTAAGGAGCAGTGTTGGGCAGGAGAGGTTGTTTATTCTTTATCCGAGGGCTTTCCTTAAATACGATTCTCTGAGCAGCTGTAGCACTGCAGATTTGACTCCTCCTTGCATAATTCATACCAAGACAAACAACAAACAAAAACAAAATTCCTCTATGGCACCCACTCATTTTGATGACTTGTTTGGCATATAAACCATAAGGCAACAGGAACGTAATCATTAAATAATCTATTTTCTAGGACAGCAAACACCACAGAAAATCCTGGCCTTTTTTTTTTTTTTTTTTTTTCACTTAAAAATTGGCAAACTCTGCTTCTGGTGTGGCTGAGCAAACGCCTACTAAATCAGCTGTTCTGAAGGCAACTATAATGACCTCTGGACAAAGTACAAAACCTCACTCCCTGGGGGCAGAGCAGAGTGAGCAAAGGCCTCAGATTCAGAAGTCTGGGCACTGGGAAGGAGGAAATGGCACCGGGAGAGGGCTCTGTTTTCCTGGTGTTTGGTCTGAGGTCAGGCCACAATTGAACTGTGCCTGGTGGCCCAAACTCAGTACATAAATTAATAACTAAATAATCCTAGATTTTTTGGTTGGAGCTAGAGGACAGGGGTCGAGGTAATCATAGTCATTGGAAAGTTATGGAGGAATCCCGGAAGGGGAGATCCTGACACGGAAGGCCCGAATCACGGAACAAACTCCACCTCACACTCTGGCCGGCCCCTGAGTTATGCATGTGTGGGAGTAGCAAGGAAAAGGGTTAAATAAATGAACTGAGAGTTGAGCTGCTATCCAAAAGACACTGGCAACCTGAGTCTAGCCAAGCAAATTAGCTGTTTAAACCAGCAACAATACAAATAAAACAAACAAAACCCTCAACCCTCGCTGGAAGAATATGACAGAAACTAGCCTCTAAATGCCAAATTCACAATGTTCAAAATAAATAGGGTTTTGTGTGTGCTGTGATTGAACCCAGGGTCTTGTGCATGCTAGGCAAGCACTCTACCACTGGGCCATTCTCTAAGGCTCTAACATAGAATTTAAGCTAACTTGGCATACAAAATAACGGGAATATGTTATCCATTCTCAAAGAAGCCAGAGACCTACCTTGAGATGACCCAGATATTGGGACTAACAGACAATGGTTTTTAAAGCAATTGTCAAAATATCCCTACAGTTCTACCACTGTGGCATCTGATTCTGTGAGATCTCAAAAGCTAAGCAGGGTCAGACCTGGTTAGTACTTGGATGGGACACCGCCTGGGAACCCCAAGTGCCGTAGGCTTGGCTAAAGGACCTGGCAACCCACTCCCCCAAAACAGTCAGTCATTGAAAACACTGTGAACAGCAGAGAAGCACGACAATAGTGTTTCACCTATTGTACGTAGGGTCACTATGAGTCAGACACCGACTCAACGGCACGTAACTACAACAACAATCAAAACTATGACAAGCAATGTGAAGGAACATATGCTTATAACGAATGAAAAGATTGGGCATCTCAGAAGGTAAATAAAATATTTAAAAAGCACCAACTGGAAATTCTATATAACTCAGATATAATATTGTTGTTGTTGTTGTTGTTAGGTGCTAATGAGTTGGACACCAACTCATAGCTACCCTACATACAATAGGCAAAACACTATTGTCAGTGCTTCTCTGCTATTCATACGGTTTTCAATGGCCAATATTTTGGGGGGAGTGGGTTGTCTTCTCCCTCAGACATAAAATCAGATATAATAAAATAGATAAAATTCAGATATAATATCTGAAAAAAAAGACAAAGACAGGGAATGGACTTTTCTCTTTCTCAGCAAACTTCTTCTCAAAATACAAGGCAACAACTCTTGAAGAAAAGAGGTACTGCTGACAACACGTGAACTAAAGCAGAGAAGAGGACTGCCTGCCTATCACATTCTCTGACTAAAGACACAAAGGACTATGTTGTGAATCTGGTTTAGTAAAAGCGTTGTAAATATTTGGAACTACTATGTTTAGTTCAAATTTGGTCATACAGAGTAGGATTTATCATTGCTTTCTTTCACTGAAGTTTTCATGGTTTTATCGTTCCGGCCAACCTGCAGAAGACTGGAAACTCACATGTACAGATATCACTTGGTAAGCTCACACTGCATTTTGTTTTCTTTAGTTATCCCAGTAAACCTGGATTCAGCCCTCAGTCCTGCACCTATTATCTAGAGCTGAGCAGTGGCCAGAGTCCACAGAGGACGTGTGTCCTTCCAGTGTGGCCACAGCTCTTTTCTTTCCTTGTAGAATTATAATCTACTTAACGTGGATGCACATACTTTGTCTTATGGACCCTGAGTTCCCCAGGGTTGTAGTCAAACCCCTATTATCTTATCTTATTCTGCTTTTCTACTACTTTTCTCATCACATCCTTTACGGTACTTAATCCTTGTGATCAAACCATGCCAAATACAGCACACATGCGTTTCTGTGCTTTTAATCAAGTACTTTGCCTGAGATCTAACCTATGAGACTTTGTAATTTTCAGAAATACTACATGATATTGTAATTTTCAGAGGCAAAATGCATAGCATTATTGTATGATCCATCATGAGACCGAGGACCTCAGAGTTAAGGAAGGGAGAGATCTCATATTTTGGAAGGACATTCTATACACAAGGCACTATTTTAGGTGATTTCATTCAATACCCATAACAGCCATGACATGTAATGATTACCTGTAATTTATAGGTACAGCAAGTGAAGTTCTGAAAGTTTGACCACATGGTTAACAGATGGTTACATAGGAATTCCAATCTCAAGAGCCTGGTCTTCTGCAAATCCCTTTGCCTTTTACAGATTATAAAGCTCTCTAAATCATACCTACCAGATTTCAATAGGTAAGTACGTAAATGGGGGACTGTTTATCATCAAACTTAATATTTCATCCTAGCACTGTCAGCAAATAGCAAATCTATACATTATGATCACATTTCATTAGGTGCCTCTCTTGTGCTCTGTCGCTTTTATTGACCTTATATCTTAGTCTGTTCACATTTAACTTCTTCCACCTACTTTCCATTAGAGTGATGAAGGCAGGTATATATTCCACAGGGAACAGAGAGGTGGGTAGTTCTCTGAAAAATGCTTTCAACATTACTGCAGCTTCTCTATGGCACATTTTGTCCCACTTAAATTTATCAGCATTAAACTTGGCATCCAGTTCTTCGCGGTATTGCTGCAAATCAAGGAAGAGAGTCAAAATTCAGTGACTTTTTACCACTTGACCCCCCTTGCCCCCTTTGAAAACTATCATTACAATAAACTATTTTTGCAAATGGATGGATAAGGCAAGATCTACTAACCCTAATTGTTTTCAATGTGATTAAGAGAATTAAAACAATCGTGTGTGGATTTTTATAAATATTTTTCTAAAACATTTTAAAAGTAATGTTAACCTTGAAATAATTTATTAATTCTATGCAAACATAAAAGTCCTTCACTGAGGCCATAGTTTCATTTCTGTGGTTTTGGCAGGACACCACAATTCCCACATGAAAACATGCACCGCGAGGTTTTGACAAAGCCTCCATGCCTTCCTCCCTGCATAATTCTCTCTGCCATGTTTATTTCTATTTCTAAATGAGACAAAAAATGTGTGCCTCTCAGCTAGCTCACATACAGAATGAGGACCATCCCAATAAAGTATCTCTGACCTCACTGCAACATGCACACCACTGACGTCTTCTTGGAGCAGGTACAGCAAAGTTTCATGCCAAGAGACACACATGGCTTCCACATGTCTGCATCCTGCCCAGTCCTTCATAAGGTTTGGAACACCATGCAGCTATTTTTTTTTTTTTTTTTTTTTTGATAAAGGACTAAGCCTTTATAGGCCTGGGGTTTAGCTCAGTTGGGAGAGTGGCTGCTCTGCACTCTCTGAGGCCCTGGCTTCGATTCTGAGCACCGCAAAAATGGCAGAAGGACCTGGCAGACCACTCTGGAAACAATCAGCCATTGAAAGCCCTAATAACAGCAGAGAAGCACTGACAATAGTGGTGGGCATGACAGTGTCAGGGAGTGTTTTGTTCTGTTGTACATAGGGTTGCTACGAGTTGGACCTGACTTGGCAGCACCTAACAAGAGGCCTCCATAAATTCTATTTGTCTTACAATTTTTACATTATTAATTCATCTGATTACCCACATCACCCATTCTCTATGTTTCTTTACCAAAGTAAAACTCATTTTTGACTCCTCCCTTGCAATACCTATAACATCACACATCAGAGTCAGTCCACCCATGGACACTAACTGTCTCAAAAAGAATACCTAGAAAGGGAACTTGAAAACTCTGGGGTTTTTTGTTTGTTTGTGGGTTTGGCTTTGTCAGCCTCTGCTTTATTCTCACAAAAAAACCGAATGCTTCTGCTCTTGAACAGGCACAGCCAGAGTCAGTTTGCATGCCTCACCTTTTCCCACCGAAATCAGCTCCTAGCAGACACACACAGTCTCAGGTCTCCCAGTCCCTGCAAAACAGACCCCTGACGGGACAAGTTTCCACCCTCCAGTCCTTGCAATGACATCAAAAGGAGATTTTTTCTTTTAGTCCTGGGATCTAACAGGAATACTACAGTGAATCAAGCAAACACACATGCAGGAAATTCATCCCAGAATAAAAGCAATTGCACACTGGCATGGGCTTGAGGAAGGCACAAGATCCGCAAGTGTTGCCAGCATCTTGTGGTCCGGTGGAGGAGCCGTTTCCTGAATGACAGCTCTAACACGGACAGCAAACGCTACAGGAAGAGCCCTGCATCAGCGCTGGGCAGCCAGGAAAGGGGGAGCCAGCACTAGTGCCTGGTCTTGAGGATTGCTGAGGGCACAAAGGGTCCTCTGGGCAGATGGAACTGGCCAAGTCATCGCACAAACCTATGATGATCTGAGGTGTCTGTGACCCTCAATTAGGTCAGTGTTTCTGGAACAAGGAAGGATGGCCTGCTGAGGGGATTGTACATAAAAACATAACAATTACACATACTTATGGGACAGATGTGATACTTGAAAACTTGGATATGTTGTTTGCCTCTAGCTGTACCACTGTGGCATCTGATCCCATCAGATCTTAAAAGCTAAGGAGGGTCAGTCCTGTTTAGTACTTGGATGGGAGATTGCCTGGAAACACCAGGTGCTGTAGGCATGGGAGAAGGAACTGGCAACCCATTTCCAAGAAACAATCAGCCATTGAAAACCCTATGAACAGCAGAGAAGCACGACAGTAGTGTTTCACCTGTCGTATGTAGAGTCACAATGAGTCAGACACTGACTCGACGGCACCTAACAACAAGAAAAGCAGACTGATGGGAGAAGGATCTGGCAGCCCACTGTCAGAACAATCAGCCGCTGAAAACCCTATGAATAACAGAGAAGCACTGGCCTAGTGCCAGGCATGGTACAGTGTCAGGGAGTGTTCCGTCTGTTGTACATCAAGTTGCTGTGAGTCAGACCCAATTCAACAGCACTTAACAAGAAGAATAGACTGGATTGGGTGAGCAAAGCTGAAACATCTGCAGTAGCCCAAAATGTGAAACTATAGAAACCATGTGTGAATGTACCTAGCCAAAGACAGGGAGCATCTAGAGGGCAAAGAAGCCATCATTTTGTCCATCACCAATGCGAAGAGTGGTCTGGTCAGAAGTCTTGTTTTTAACTCTCCTTTGAGCATAATCCTTTCTGAGATAGTTTCACACAAATGCAAATGAAGAGCCTGCAGTCATGAGCTTACAAAGAGAAACCAACACACCAGGTAACTTAATTATAAAGCATCTAGAGCTGCCTCTGAATAATGGAAATGAGTCACAAAGAAAACCTCCCATGTCAAACAATCTGCCTTCTTCCATAAAACACATTCTTACGGTTTGGCTAAAATTTCTTCCATGTTTGAAAAGAAAATCACTGAACACACCAAAGCATTAAATCGGTTCCAAATGGTCTGTGGCTTTAATATGGGAACTGGCTTCACAGTTGTTTCCTTGTTTGGCTAAAATCTCACAGGATCTTCGCAGGGTTGCTTCCCTGAGAGTCTTGCAGGGCACAAAACCAGGTGGGACTGTTCAACAGTGGAGTCTGCAAATAATTGGTCTCATTTATGTGGTGCAAGTTGAGCATAATTATAACAGATTGGTATTTGAAAAATGTCTTTCCTCAAGCACATTCCTAGAAAAAGTTGCCCGGTGGATTAAATTACAACAATCAAATCAAAGCAAAATAAACAAAGGTAGTTAATGAGGTTTGAGTAAAGGAGAGAAAGAAAGACCCCTTTCACGCATGCCATTACAATGCCCCTCTGCTCTATTTCTCTTTGTGTTCACTGGCCCAGATTTCTTTCACACTGGCTTTCCTGGAGCCCAAAGCATGGAAACATCTGGATTACATTTTTTTGGACTAGCGCACGGTGAAATAAATAGGCTGACACTACATAAAACCGATTAGGGGGAAACGAGACTTTGACCTAAATGTGGTTCAGGAATGCGTGCTCCCATAAGAACACGCTGAAAAGATGATTTGCCTTGGATAATCATTTTTTAGTCAAAAGATCAGCTGCAGAAAAGTAACTTCTGCTATAATGTTAAACTTTGTATACATAAGAAATGTTCCAGAAGGTTTTTTTTTTTTCACCTATTGATTATTTACAATCAGGGAAAACCAGAATTTCCCAATCATATCTGTTGTGCTTTTCACCCACCCATGCACACGCACATGTGCCCAGGCTGGAACCAGGAACAGTGTGTGCAACAGCAACCTCTGAATCATGGTGGGAGGTGTAGAGCCATCGAGTCTGATTCTGGTTTGAAAATTAGTTTCTGTTTCTTCATTCTTGGTGTCTAATGCTACCAATACCCAAAGACAACCAAAACTAGTGTGAATTTTCGCCGTCAGGTTTAGAATACATTTGTTCATGTGAAGAACTGAGACAAAACCGGATTCAATTTGGAAAGTATAAACCTTAAGGAGCCCTTGGGAATTTATCTGCCTTCCAAAAGAAGCCGTACCAGTATTTAGCCAACTCTGCCCTGGGGAAGTCACAGCCCCCCTCATGGCCTCATCCCTGAGCCACGGGAAGGCCTGGTTCTCCCTTCAAAAGAGAACTTGTCACCTTCATCTTGAAAGAGTTCGGGGAGCCACACTGCCCCATGTGTCGGCCCCTCTGGATTTTCCTCAGCCACGATCTCTGAAGGAAGCCCAGCTACAGCTCACTGTGGGTAGCGTCCAGGGCCTGGCTCATTCTGCCCAGTGCAGGGTACTGTCAAGCCTGCATGGTGGCCTGAGGCACACCTGCTCCCATCTCTCAGGAATCCCATCCTCCGATAACTCTCTTCCACTGCGAATCCCTCTCTGCATGTGCTCTCCAGAGGATCCAACAGACACAGCCTATCTGTTCCCAGTTTCCACTCAAAAAACACCTCACAGCACTATAGCCTTCAGACTTGGGATACAAATAAAATTTCCCAAAATATGTTCTGAATTGAATTAGCAAGGAGATACCTTTCTGCCCCTACGTATTTCCTTTGAATAATTTTAACACAAGCCCATTCATTTTTTCTCACACTAAGACGCTTTTCTCAGGGATTCATCTTTAAGTGTCCGCACCAGGGGTGATTCAAAGGCAGGCATGAACTCTTTGTTTTGTGTTCCCACCATGCTACACAGTGGAATGTTTTGCCAGAAATTAATGAGGAAGAGTTTTCTTTTTCAATGACTCTTTCTTTTGCTGTTGCACAAAGTTGGAAGGAAGAAGGCAAAGTGAAGGGATTCCCATGGCTCAGTGGTGTTACATATGGGCACTGGCATGACCATAAATGGAATTGGGTTTTAGAACTGCTGAGCATCTAGTGGTTACACAGCCATTGCTACAAATTCTTATAAGAATGTCAACTAAAAGGAAAGCCAAAGAATGCCTCTACATGGCAAGCAACTGGTAATGGAAATAAAGGCTCACATACAATCGGCTTAGTGACTTCCACAGCACACCAAAGTGGTTAACTCTCCAAACAATGTTGGGACATTGCAACTTTCCAAACAAGAGGCAAGAAAGAGTTTTGGGTTTTATTATTTTTTTTATGGCAAATTGATGTGTTCTTTTAATTTAAAAGTATCCTGGCACAAACATACAATGATAGCTATTGAAAAAACTAGGGAGAATCAAGTGATAGTGTCAAACAAATAATGACAACCACAATGACTGGACTCCTGGTGCACATCTTTGTTTGCTGGATGTAGCTAGCTTAGACCTCTAACTAGGAAGACAGAAAATGCTGGGTACCTTGACTTTGGCAGTACATCCTGAAAGTCGAAAAATTCCTTCAGATTCCAGACCAGATTCCTCAACTTTCTCAAAAAACTAGAAAACAATGATACATTACAAAAATTAAGCATCTCCATATGATTACAAACATTTGAAATAACAATGATGATGACACTAATTGATTAATTACCAACATGGATATGTGCCTGGTATTTGAATGCCTTGTTAAATGTCCACAACCACCCTATGATGGCAACATTGTCTCCCAATTTGCTAAAGAGCAAATATCCATTTAGAGCTGTTCCATTACTTTCCCAAGATGGACCGTGTAAGTGATGGCATTGACTCTCTGGGGCCTGTGCTCTTAACCTCTGCAACAGCCATTTTAAGATTTCACTGTTGTATCTCTCTCTGCAGATTGATCAGTAAGAAAAGATCCTAAGTGGACTATCATTAGTTACAATCACCCTGGCTAAGACCCCGTAGAAATTCTAGAAGTCTGACAAAGGAATTAGAAATTGTAAAGGTTAACTGCTCTCATGAGTTCTCATTGTGGTGAACGTGGTGGTGACAGGTGTTAACCATATTAAATGGGATCACTTATGGCCTATCAAACCCTATTCTTCTTAGTACTTTATCCATAGGAACTCCTTTAATCCTCATGATAATGTTTTGAAGCAGGTCCTGTTGCTATCCCCGTTCTACCGCTGAGGAGACTGAGGTATGGAAACTAATTAAAAAAAAAAAAAACTATTAAAAGAAAAGACTATCCCACAGGCATGGTAGGGAACTACCTCAGATTATCTAAAGTGAGGAAATTAACATCTGTAGTACTAATAGCTAACATTTACTGAGTTGCTAATGCTATATAAATCCACGTTTAATTTAGTACTTATTGAACACCTTCTGTTTGATTCCATTTGCTAAGTTCTATGCTGGGTTTCTGTATTACTACAATAATAATATAAACTCATGTGCTGGGTCTTCTGTCTTAGATTTTTTTAAAGATTTTCTCCAAACTCTTTTACATAGAGGACAAAAGGCATAATTCTGATCTTAAATTCAAAGAAGGGAAGAAAATATGGATGTTACCATGGACTTTGGGTTTGAACACACCTGCATTTCTTTTCCCACTTTACTCTGGCTGGTTGTGTGATCCTGGGTGAGTATCTCATCCTTCTGCCACTCATTATCTCATTAGTAAGTAGGAGATGGTAACACCGACCTCCTTGGACTGCTCCATGCTGACTACACAGGATATTATACGGCAGCCCCAGTGCAGCCCTGCCCAGGGGAGGCTCCCCTCAGATAGCCCCTGAGCACAGAGGGCCAACCAGTCACTAGATTTGAAGGAGGAGCTCACTTTGAGCCATTGATAAAAAAAACACAGGAAGTTAGAAGAGGGATGTAGAATTGTATTGTGAGTGAAGTAACTGCGGTTCTTCAGGCACATTTTTCTACATCATTGAAAAACTCATTTTGAAATTCAACAAGGTAGGTGTTAAAAGCTTGAAATTTTAATTGTGCCCCTGGATGTCCCTGTTGAATAAATGCACATAGAGGTAAACCAGCGTAAAGAGCTGTCTATAAAAAATACAACTTAAAAGTAAATTAGCTATTTAGCAGATAGTTAGAGATATCTGCCTTTAATAACTGAGATAATATTTCAAAAACTACATTTTACCAAAATTCTTTTCATCATATCCCTGTATCCTCTCTGCTCACTCACCAGCAAAACCACCAAGACAAGGTGGTTTTAGACTTTTACTTTTGTTTAGAAGACTCATAAAATGATTACACAGATCGTTCTAAAAATCTGGCTTCTGATATATCTTGGAAAATACTTGTATGATCCATAAATAGATTGTTAATAATTAATGGTCATCTTTATCTAGATAGCATAATCAAATACACACACAAACACATACATATGCACAAATAACATTTGAAAGAATAAGGGGAAAAGATATGACTGAAAGAATCCATGAGATAGAATATCAGTGTCTGTGCTCTGATGATTTATGGTCAACAATGTAGCAGGTTCCAAAAGTATGCAGCAAGGCGGCTCCAGGATGAATGTGGTTAGGCTTCCAAGGGCTCATGTGTTGCAGACTTGGTTCTCAGTGTGGAGGAGCTGGGAGGGTGGAACCTTTAAGAGGTGGAGCTTTGTGGAAAGTCATTACTGGCCCCTCCTCACTCTTTGGCTTCCTGTCTGGTAAAGTGACCTCTTCCTCTCACACATATTCCCAGCACTGTGATGGCATCCACCATGAGGAAAGGCAGCCAGGTGGGCTTTCGCCAAAGCAGCACAATATTGTTGGGACTTTTAGTCTCCAAAACTGCACAAAGTAAAGTTCTGTTCTTTTAAGTACCCAGCCTCAGCTATTTTGTTATAGTAACGAAAATGGAGTAATACAAAGGCCAAAAGGCCTAAGTACTTGTAGGCTATTATGAGAATGGATGAAATAATGGTGAAAATGACTGAGGCCTTGATTCCTAATAGGGCTTTGGTGTTGTTAAATCTAAAAGAAAAATCACTAATGGATTTACAGAGCACCAATTCACAAGCATGAGACTCTATTACCATAGTTCCTCATTCATTTGAATCTACTCACTTTTTGTAACACGAGGGGAACTTTCACTCCAGGATCTTTCTTTCGGTCATTGTCCAGGAGAACTGTAAGTGGAACGCCAAAAATCCCATTGTCTTCATTGTAAAACAGCCAAGAGAGAAAAAAACACAGACTCAAAACCATTCTCTTATTCCAACACCCCACTGTTAAAATCAGAAGCAATCAGTCTTCTTAGTTACCTCGTCCTTTCACTTTCTCTGTTTTGTTTCTTTTCAGTTGAATTCCAAAGGCATCAAAAAAGGCAGTCAATTCGATCAGAGAGAGATGGCGGATTTTCTTCATGTCTTCAGCAGACAGGTCCCCGGCTTCTGTTAATCCAAATCTGGTTCTTTGAACAATAAATTTCTAAAATGTACAGTGAAGGTATTTGTTTATTTATTTATGGCAAAGTAAAATTATTAGACCTTTATTCAAATGCCACCTGCGTATTCTAAATCTGTACAGCAAGACATGATATTTGCAAAAATCTCTAAGGAGCACGCGGCATCATAAAATATCATGAGTATACCTTCTAGAACATTGGCAGGTCACTTCTATGCTAATTAGAAGCAAAGTAGCAGTGTGGAGGATATAATAACACTGCCTTCCTAAAAGGAACAATCTGTATCGTCAGCTAGGCATGGCCTGGAATGCACATACCGTGGGCACAAACCATGGCCCACACATACAAGGTAATGCACCTCCGTATATCCTAGGAGAGCTTTGGGTAGATTGTGCTTCTGGACGATCATTCTCCATAAATCAGGTTTCACATGTGGCATACTGCACACAGCAATTGTTCTCCCTTAAAAATCAAATTTAGTTGATTCCAAATTCTTAAAAAACCCAAATGCACAGAAAATGCAAATAATCTTACTCTCCTTTTGAAGGCAATGATATTGTTATATTCCCCATTTTCACACTAAGAAATAAAATACATTAAAACAATAACCACAAGTGCTTCAACAATTCAGAGATAGTGTAAATAATCTAAGCAGCAAAAAAAAAAATTATTATTATTTTGTGTAATATCCACAGGTACATTTTGCTCTCAGGGAGCCTGGTATTGAAAAACATGTTAAAGTAGAAATATCCCCAAGTTATTTAAATTGCAAAGCCTCAAGAACACATTTTCCACAGGGGTTGCCAACATTGGAGCTTCCTTGGTGTTACTAAAGCATCTATTTATTCATTCATGAACAATTTTTCACTGGGGCCCCAAGTATTTAAAATGCATATAGGCATGCTGTTGCTGTTAGGTGCTATAGAGCCATGTCCGACTCATAGCAACCCTCATAGGGTTTTCAATGACTGTTTCAGGATTGCCTCAGGAGTGGATTGCCACATCCCTCTTCCATTTTTGCAGTGCTGGGAATCGAACTCGGGACCTCAGAGACTGCAAAGCAGCGCTCTACCAATTGAGCTAAATCCCAGCCTGCATAAAGGCATGTTGTTGTTAGGTGCCGTCGAGTTGGTGTCTGACTCATAGCGACCCAATGTACAACAGGTGAAACCCTATTGTCAGTGCTTCTCTGCTATTCATAGGGTTTTCAATGGTGGATTGATTTTTGGGAGTGGGTTGCTGGGTCCTTCTCCTAACCCTACAGTATCTGGTGTTCCCTAGTGGTCTCCCATCTAGGTACTAACCAGGCCCGACCCTGCTTAGCTTCTGAGATCTGACAGGATTGGAAGCTGCAGTGCTATGGCTGCAGGCACATAAAGGCATAGATATATGTATTTTCAACAGTACATCTTACAACAAACTGCAGGATGTGGTTTGGAGTATGCCTTGTGCTATAAACAGATATTTTTCCTTCTTGTTGAGATCAAGGCCTCACATACCAATAATATTAATAACAACAATATAAACAAGAACTTCAATCCTTGATTGAGCAATGACTTGTGTGTTAAATCCGTTGTCAAGTTCTTCATAGGAGGCTGACCTGAACCCCAGGTGTACCACACCTTAAGAAGAGACAGCGTTGATGAGAAAACCTGGGGACCAGTGTACTCTCTTGGACGACTCTCTCTAAAGATAATGATAAGGAAGGACTGCCTCTGTAACCACAGTTCCACTGACTTCCTGCTTTGTCCCAGAATACAGCTTTACCCTCCAGCATCGAGATGGCTTAGGCACCAGGAAGGGTTTTGGAGTTTGGCATGCTTAGGTTTAAATCCTGCTCCTGTGGGGCTTTGGACATGTAAGCTAACCTCTGTGGGCCTCAGTTTTCTCACCTGTAAAATGGGAATAATCACTACAACTGGAACAATTGGTGCAGTGTTGGGTTCACAGAAGGTGCTCAGTGAGCTTTAGAGTTTTTCCCTGTCCTCTTCCTCTCTTCTATCATGGGGTGCTTGTCAGGGAATAGCATGAGCTGCCTGGCTCAAAAGTCTGTTTCTAGATGACTCATTCCTGCCTGAGCCCTACTCACCATGCCTCCAGCCCTGATCAGCAGAGAGTATTTGGGACTCCACACCACGGCCTCTTTACCCGTGCATTTCTTTACTGGATAGCAAATAGATCAATATTTCACAGTTCTCTGTCAGGCTTCCAGGATATATGTATAATGAGACCTTCAGGATGACAAAGCCTATGGCTCCATTTGCCTGTCTGGTCATAATATATATTCCTGAGTTGGTTTTGCTGAGTTTAGTGTCTGGCCTCTCAGCTCTCACTTCTTGTCATGGCTGTGATTTTCTGCGGCACCTGCTTCTAACAAGTGATGGACAGAGACACAAGTACTTACAGCTCAGGCCTGCACTGACTTGTATGTGAAGCGAGCATATGAAGTGCAAGGAAACTCAAGCCAGGTGGAAACCCCACTTCATCTGTGCCATAATTTGGATCTTAAATGTTCCCCAAAGTCCCACGTACTCAAGGCTTGGTCCCCAGGTTGGTGTTAATGGGACAGGGTGAAACTTCAGGAAAGAAGTTAGGTCACTGGGGGCCGTGGCAGGATCTGGGACTCCAGCTCCTCCCTTTTTCTCTGTTGCTTCCCGGCCACCATGAGTGAGCAGCTCACTCCAAACCCTGTTCCCCACCATGATGTAGTAACTTGCCTCAGTCCGCAAAACAATGGGCCAACCAACCACAGACTACAACCTCTAAAACTGGGAGCCAAAAGCAATCTTTTTTTGTTTTATAATTTTTTAAAATTTAATTTAATGTTTTTTTTTTCAGTACTGGGAGGCTGAACTCATGGTTTCTTGCATACTTGCTCTGCCACTGAGCTTCAGCCCAACCTTTTTTTTTTTTTTTTTTTTAATTGAGACAGGGTCTTGCTAAGTTATACAGGCTGCCTCTGATCTCAAACCAGCAATCCTCCTGCCTCTACCTCCCAAGTAGCTGGGATTATAGGCATGAGTCACCATGCCTGACCTTTCCTCTTTTTAAGTTGATTTAAATTGCTTTTATCACAGTGATGGACAGCTGACCCACACAATCTGTAGGACAGTATTCAAACATATACCTTCAGAACTTTTCCTCAACCCAGGGCTGCTCAGTACAGCCAATCAGGCTGTGCACTGCACAACATATGGTGTTCCAAATAACACCCCAAATGGTGGTGTGCAGCACTACTAGTGTCTGACCTCCCCAAGCCCTTTGTGCATACCCAGAGAAGTTTTTTTTTAATCTTCATTTTGTCTCCTGCAGAAGTCACAGAAGTTACTGGATTGATCAGGAAAGGTTTTACTTACAGTTAAAACAAAGTCTTCTTTCTTAATCTCTGACTTCTTAAATTTATTTCTTTTTGGAGCCTCTGTTACCATTTCTGAATAAGAGACTTCAAAGGAGAGCTCTTCAGCCTGCGGGGGAATATTCTTTTCCAGATAATCATCATCTAAAAAAACAAAAGAATATTTAATGTGCCACTTATAAAGGTAACCCATAACCACATCAGAATGTTTATATCCAGGGAAAAGCATTGGATTTTCCCAGAGGAGTTCAGTTGGGCAGAGACATGGTGTTATGAGATTTCCACATGAACACATTATTTCTATTTAATTTGTTTTTTTAAAACTTTAGGTTTTCATGTCTCATGAAATTTGCTGAGGATCATTTAGAGGAAAAGCCCCAAAGGGGTGTTTCTATATATTCTCACTATAATAAAGTTAAAACCCATCTAGACCCAGTGTTACTTATTGGAGAACCAGAAGCTTAAAGCAGAGGAAAAAGAGGAGATTCCTAGTGGAATTCCTCCCTATGTACTCGGTATTTTTTCCCCCAAACTATGGAATATTTGCCTCTTTATTCACTTTGGACTTCATTGGTAGGTTTGTGCAGGTGAATGAACCTGAACTTCCGCAATCTGATCTTCCTTACCTGACGCTGTATGAAATACGTTAAGAAAAAGTTGGCTGGTGATGAGGAACACCCCATAGGTTCTTATCTCAAGAGAGTTTGAAAACCAAGGCAAAAGATTCCTTGACTGAAACCAAGGGAATCCATAGATCATTTGAGCAGTCCTAAACTCTGATTTCTGACTGATTCTGGCTTCTCATCTTGCTTCTCTGCCTGGTGAAGATGTTCACATGCACAGGGAAGATTCATTTGATTACAAAAATAACTCATTCCCTTTTGCCATCTTCCATGTTCCTTGACTGGAGGATAACCAAATAGAACAAAAGGCAGAATTAATAGAAGACTTAATTAATTTATGTTAAAAGTTGGGTGGAGAAATTTAGAAATTAACAGATTTAAAAATTGAAACACTACTAATTAAAAACAGACAAATGGATGCAGTATGAACTTAGAAAATGGCAAAAAAAGAGAGGTGATTTTTCACTTGTCATACAAGATCATGCAATCAAAAGACAGAGGGAAATGATTAGACAGTGTTTTGGCTTAAAAAAGAGCTATGGATAGGTTCTTTACTAAGCAGCAATGGAACAGATCCATACTCCAAACCCAGACCCTTGTATGTAGACTTCTATCTTTAGCGGCCTGATTTGAGCTAGAGTATGGTGTGGCACTAAACAGAATGATGTGGAATAATTTCCGGCAAATCCTCTCTCTCTGTTTGGTTTGGCATCGGTTTTATTGAAAGATAATTCATGTGTCATGCAATTCACTATTTAAAGTGTACAAATCAATGGTTTCTAGTATAGAGTTGGGTAACCATTACCGCCATCAATTTTAAAACATTTTCATGAACTCAACTGCTTTGATTTTGAAGAGAACACTGAAAGCATGGTCTCTGTTTCTGCCAGAAGTGTGTGTGTACTTTGGGGAAACTTTGAGGAATCACAGGAAGATGTGATGCCATTCTGAGATTAGTTACAGAGCTGCCCCTAAATTGGAAGAGGCCCAGATAAAGGCTACCTCCAAAGGCTGGGAGGGTGGCTCATACTTATAATCCCAGTGACTCAGGAGGCAGAGGCAGGACGATCTCAGGTTCGAGGCCAATGGCAGCCTGCACAACAGAGTGAGAACCTGCCTCAAAAATACAAAGTAAAAAATGGGTTGGGAGTATGGCTCAGTGGTTGAGCACTTGCAGAAAGCATGTGTGAAATTCTTGGTTCAACTCCCCAGTATGGCAAAATAATAATAAATAAAAAATAAATAAATAAATAAATAAAATAAAAGAAAATAAAAAATGGAGTTGGGTGCAGCTCAGTGGTAGAGCACCTGTAATGTATTTGTGAGGTCTTGGGTTCAACCCCCAAGTACTGCTAAAAATAAATAAATAATAAAGGCCACCCCTGTCCTAAGCTGCTCTGATATTCCAGTACAGTACGTACTTGAGCAGGAATCTGGGGTCCCTGGAAGTGAGCACTCTGGCCTCTCTGCAGCTGCTGAATAGGTGCCTGGTACTTGGGGAGAGGCCCCCAGTCACAGACGCTGCCCAATTGAGTAGCTCCTACATGATGGGGTGGAAGTGAAGGTGGGAAAACCTCTGTCTCCCATTTGACTGAATGAATCTTGTTTGGTGTGAAAGAATAGGATGTCTGGAGGTGAGTGGGAAGAGCGAGTGCCCATCCACTACTGGGAGGGGCTGGGAAGAAGCTGTTCAATGGGCACACAGGACAGTTAGACAGGGGCAAGACGCTCTGGGGTGCTACTGCTCCAGAGGGTGACTGCAGATAACAGTTACATACCGTACCTTTTAAAATGCTAGAAGAGTTTAAAAGTTTTCCCGTAAAGAAATGATATGTTTGTTGTTGTTGTTAGTGCCGTCGAGTCGTTAGACGACTCATTAGCAACCCTGTGTACAACAGGTGGAACACTATTGTCAGTACTTCTCTGCTGTTCATAGGGTTTTCAAAGGTGGATTGATTTTTAGGAGTGGGTTGCCAGGTCTGTCTCCCAAGCCTACAGCACCTGGTGTTCCCAGATGGTCTCCCATCCAAGTACTAACCAGGCCCGACCCTGCTTAGCCACAAGACTACAGCTGCAGGCAAAATATGTTTAGGAGACAGATATGTCCAGTAGGATGTAAACATTACACAAATACAGTTGTAGCAAAGCATCACATGATACTCCATCAATATGTATACATTTACATTCTTATGTGACAGTTCAAAAATAAATGTTTCAAAAATAAATAACAAAAGAGAAAATCAGTGCTAACTGTATTGAGTACCAGAGCCTAAGAGAGAAGACAGAGCCTAAATTAAGCTCAATGAGGTGAAGGGTCAGATCACTCACCATTCAATGCGTGCTGAACTGACTGTCCAGAGTCTGCAGATCCATTGGAATGAACTGGAACATCGGGAAGAGCCTCAAGTATAGACTGCCAAGCAAGAGAAGATGAACACAAAACATTTTACCACAAATATCGTCAACCCTTCATTTCAATTGGATTTATATTCCACAGTAAACAAGAGTTACAAGAGTTCTTTTCACAAAAAAGGATTTTTTTTTTTTTTTTTTTGATACATGGTCTCACTATCTAGCCCAGATTGGCCTTGAACTTGTCAACCTTCTGCTTCATTCTCCCAAGTGCTGGGATTATAGACATGGTCCACCATATCTGGCTATCATAAATAAATTTCTTGATTTCATACATGGCCTGCTTTGATGGCCTTTGTTTCTTCATTCAGGTTAGATGTGCCTAGATGTTTCAAAAGAGGACGATTTCAAGGTCAGTTGGACTCTGCCTTCTTAGCGCCTAAACATTTGCTGTTTATACTTTTGATAAGATGCAGAAATGATTAAGCCTGATGTTATGTAATTTGGTAGTTCTATGATTTATTAATCTTGTTATATTTTGTCTTAACTATATTAATTATATAATATTAATATTAACATTGGGGGCTGGGATTTAGCTCAGCTGATAGAGCGCTGCGCTGCAGTCTCTGAGGTCCTGAGTTCAATTCCCAGCACCACAAAAATGGGAGAAGGACCTGGCAATCCACTCTCAAGGCAATCCCAAAACAATCTGCCATTGAAAACCCTATGAGGGTCGTTATGAGTCGGATACTGACTCGACGGCACCTAACAACAAAAACAACAACAATATTAACATTAATTCCCTCACTGCAAAATACAGACTGATAAGTAATAATAAAGTAAATATCTTTTCTAATTGTTTCCCTTCCCAATTAATTGGTACCTTGTTTACTGAAATCCTGCCAAACCACTAAAGTCCCCAGGTATTCAGATGTGAAATATCTCTGTAGAATCCTGCACAGTGCATTACTGCTAAGGTCTCAAATGGTACCAGTCAAAATTTACATAGAAATCCTATCAAAAATTTATATGCAAATCCTATAAATTTTAATGTGGGAGTTATTATCTATGAATGTGTGACTGTGAGAATCTGCTGCTCCATCAAGAATTGTTTGTACATGATTCACATACACAGTCGATTCTTTTTCCCCCCAGAGAATGATGTTGCTTCTTTTATACTCAAATTTATTTAGCAATAGTTGAACACCTGCTTCATGAAGGATTATCATGTGCTACAAATTGCACAAGGGAGTCACAAATTCTGAGCCTCATGTTCTGTTTTTATTCCTCATTTATTTCAAAGGAAATGATACACTTTTAATTGCATAAATTGCCTGCAAGTAGATGAACAATTATTAAAACATATTAGATGCTTATATACTGTAATTGCTAGAGGAAAAGAAAAGACAAGGTCTAGGACCATGTAGTTCATTATCAGTTGTATTTTTGGCGGCTCTAAAAATGAACAGTATAGAATAAAGATTATACATTGCTACAGTTTGGACATATCCTCCAAAGGCCCATGTATTGGTCCTCAGCTTGGCTGTATTGGGAGGTGGTGGAACCTTTATGGTGGGGCCTATGGGAGGCTTTAGGTCACTGGGGGCATGTCCATGAAGGGGGTGGTGGGACTCTGGCCCTTCCTCCTTCTCTCCCTTGCTTCCAACCACCATGAAGGGAGTAGCTTGCTATGCCCCGAATACCCACCATGATGTGCTGCCTCACCATGGGCCCAAAAGCAATGGGGCCACCTGACAATGGACTGAAACTTCCAAAAGTGTAAGTAAAAAATAAACCTTTCTTCCTCATAAGATGGCCATCTCAGGATTTTGTTAATGTACCTGTATATTAAAATCCTTTAAAAAGTGGGGACAACTTTTCAGCGGTTTCTTTAAGTTTTCCAACAAAGAAATGTTTGTCAGACTTTGAAATAACTCCTCTATAGGAGATGAGACTTTTCTGAAAATGGAGAGACTTTTAATTTATTTAAAAGTTAAAGCAGAAAGATTGGGATGTTTAAACCCACTGAGCGCCAGTTCCTTAATCTGCAGAGTTGTGTCCATCAGTTCAGTTGGTTTTACTGTCCTCTAGCCCGCCTCCTGTACAGACTGAGTGCCTGCTCTCTGTCATATAAATTACCGGGGGACAGAAGTTTCAGTCATCACCCCTGCTCTTGAGCTACTTAAAAGCGAAAACAGACTAACTTTTATGGAACACTATTAAGAGACAAGCCATTCAGTGTTAGGAGCTTATTTCCATAATACAAATTATGCATGCTATTGGGAAATGGCGGAGAGGGAAGAAGGGCCATCCTGAAGGTTGTTACAGATCAGGCAGCTGAACTTGAGCTGGAACTGAGGAGCAATGAGTAGGACTTGCAAGACAGAGGAGACAGGAAAAGCAGCCAGGCCAGTAGTGGAAGTAGAGATTTCAGGTATGGACAGATCTGAAGCATTTCAGCCTGAGGAGATATGGAGATGGGGGTGTTCCAGGAGCTGAGTCATGGCATTCGAAAAATACAAGAAATAAATTAAGCAAGAGGGTCAGCTCATATTATGGAAGAGGATGAAATCTAGGTAGAGGCACAGAAAAAAATAAAGGACAACTCTCCTGTTATAGCAGGGGAATCACATGGTGTAAAGGAAGAAGGAAGATGGGACTGCCCACAAGTGGGCCCAGAGTTTTGAAGCAGGTTCAGTGGAAAGGCTGTATGCTTAGAAAATAGATACTTGTCCCTCAGTATCCACAGGGGATTGGTGAAGGACCCCTTGTGGATACCAAAAATCACGGATACTCAAATCTCTCCCATTAAATGGTGTAGTATTTGTATGTAAATTAGTCACATCTTCCAATATACTTTAAGTCATCTCTAGATTACTTAGAACATCCAATATAATGTAAGTACTATGTAAATAGAAATACAGTGTTACACTGTATTTCTTAGGGAATAATGATAAGGAAAAAAGTCTGTTTATATTCAGCACAGATGCAATTTAAAATATTCTTGATAGGTAGTTGGTGCATATCCAGTTGAATCCACTCATCTTAATGGACACTGGATGAGCACTTGAAATAATTCGGCTTCCATTTCAGAATAAAACAATTATGAGGCTTAGAAATCTGTAACAAATATTTCACTTAATGATAAAACTTAGAAGAAAAGTCCTAATGAGATTTTTGGCCAGCAGCTGTGGTTTCTTTGCTATCCTACTTCAAGTTTTGCTTTTCAATTTGTTTTGAAGAAATTGCTTCTTCTTACCATCTGACATTAGGTGCTCTGACTTGCAACTTTGCCTTGGCATGTGATCATGCCAAAACCAAATGACTTACCACGGAGCCAGTTCTGGGATCAAGAAAACTCCCTTCTTCATCCTGGGACCCATGAGACAGGATGGTACTGTTGAGAGAAGCATCATCTGGCTAAAGGGAGAAATAAAAGTACCATTCTTATTCTATCACATACTTTCTACTCCGTTGGTGCATTTCACTGTCTACATACTAAGATGGGCCAGGCAGTATATGAAGTTGCAACTGCCTGCACATGACTCATTGCAAGCAGCCATTTGTGTAGCATTACAGTGTCCTACCTGACTGTCATGCCCTCTGGTATACACTGACTTCTGTGGCTGATGCTGCTATTGCCTGCTGACTCTGCCTTAGAACTACCTTGGTTTAGTTCCAGGGAGTTAGATATTAAATTTAAAAAAAAAAAAAAAAAAAAAAAAAAAAAAAACGATTTCCAGGCTCATTTGTAGGTAAGAGGGATCATGTGTGGTCAGAAGGTGTAAGTGTAATCTAACAATAGTGCTTCTGGGAGAGATATGGCTTTCCTGCTCAAGAATAGGGTGAGCTGATGCCCGCTCATGACAGGACCGTAGGTGACAGCCCAGAGCTGCCAGGTATGTGTATGAGCAAAGACAATGGGCTAAACAAAGCACGAAGGTACTGAGGACCAAGTCTGGCTGTGTCCGCGCTCACAGGGCGACACGTGGCTGACCTATCACATGTGGACAAATGATGTTAAGTGTCTCCATGTGAAGCAAAACAACTACTTCACAATCATCATCATCATCACCATCACCATCATCATCATTACAGGCAGCCAAGTGCAAACAAACTTATCTAATCTTTTTTAAAAGTAAATTCTATGACTATTTTTTGTAGTGAACAAAATTCAGTAGCAATGGTACCAAGTTGTTTTTCATTGATAAAGCTGGAACTAAGAGACTTTTTTTGCTATAGTGTACAATGACTTTATTGAACTTAAGACATAAGCATTACTTTTTTAACTGAAGGAAACTCACCACAAGGTTGACTACATTTGGTACTCATGAAAATATACAATATTTTGTCTTTTAAAAAGCTATTATTCTTCATTTTGCTTGACCATATTTTCTCAATTTCCTACAAATGGTATGTATTCCTTTATAAAATAAACAAGGAACATTTTAAAGAAAAAAGTGAAAACCAAGTAGGAGCACAAGAAATTTGAATCAAGATGGCAAACCAATGATCATCTGCCTCCCTTCCAACTCCAAATCACTGCACATGGCAGGAAAACATACATGTTGTCAAAGGAATCAATTATTAATAGGACTGAAAACCAGCAAATAATTCCACAGCAGACCAATGATGATTTTAGATATAAAGCAAATGGCAAGAGAAACACTTCTACCTAAAAGCAGCATAAAAGAAAATTTGTATGGAGAGAAGAGAAAAGCAAAGCAACAAAAAATGAACAAATGGCTAAGAGATGCTTGAGAAAAGAAATTACCGTGTGTCTTTGTGCATGCCTGTAATCCCAGTGACTCAGGAGGCTAAGACAGGATTGCAAGTTCAAGGCTAGAGGCAGCCTGAGCAATTTAGGGAGACCTCGTCTCAAAACCAAAAAAATAAAAAAGGTGTTGGTGGTGCCGCTCAGTGGTAGAACATTTGCCGAGCACGCACAAGGCCCTTGGTCCAACCTCCAGTACAGTAAGTAAGTAAGTAAGTAAGTAAGTAAATAAATAAATAAGCAAGCAAGCCAGCAAGCCAGGTAGACTGCTCCTCCCTTAAATATATAAGGAAAAATGCAGGATGGTCCCAGGAAAAATGCAAAAAATGCAATCTAGATAAAAAAGACTAAGTGTTCTGGGGTGAATGGGTTTCTAGCACCTAGCCAGGTCACCAGGGTGGACAGGCCTTAGCACAGGCACCAGAGAGAAGGAACTCCAGAGTTCACAATGAAAGACACCGAGGGGAGAACAAAGGTGCCATCAGTTTGTTTTAAAAGAGCTCTTAATTTCTCATTGGCTTTGCATCTGCATCAGTTTTGCTCTACCCACTCCCTGTACACCTTTTTGTGTGTGTGTGTCTATATGGTACTGGGGTTTGAATCCAGGGCTTCATGCTTGCATTCTTTGCAAGTGCTGTATCACTGAGCTGCACCCGCAGCCCATATTTTTTTATTACTTTTTTGAGACAGAGTCTCACTAAATTATGCAGACTGCCTCTGGTCTCAAACTTGCAATCTTCCTGCCTCCACCTCCCGAGCCACTGGGATTACAAGTGTGTACCACCATGCCTGGTAATCTGTACACAACTTAAAGATAAGCACATCCTGCTCACTTATGGAAACACAGGAACAACAAAATCTACTTAACTAAAGAGGACACATACAACGATTCCTTACATGAATCAACCAAGAAAATAAATGAAGTCCAGCTTGGCAGAGAACCTTAGGGACCCAGGGAGTTGCAGTCCACCCTGCAGCATGCTGTATCCTCTGCCCAGTGGGAGACCATTGGTGTGGTGATTCTTCTTGTGGACGCACCAGCTGACAAGCACGGCTTCCGGGGTGTGAGCTGGACAGAAAGAAAACCTAGGACCACAGACTGGGTCACAGCTCCCCTCCACTGGAGGCCTAACCTAAAACCTCAGGCCACTTGCTATCCCGCTGCCGAGCAGGAGGAGCACAATTCCCTGCCCAGACGGCACCCATCTTGGGGCAGACACCTCACTGTCTGTACCACTACGCTCTCATTTCCCAAAGCTAATGTGGGAAATATTTCCTCTACGTTGAAATATTTACATTTGGAAAATTACTGGAGAACATCAAATATTTATATCTTAATTGATACTGAAAATACTGAAAAAATATTTACACAGTAGCCAGTTATTTTTCTCATGCAAACTCCCCCACAGAGACCAAACTTCACCTGATGACATCCTTCACACAGGTTATGCATATAAAACTATTTTTGCTGTTATTTCTGCCTCTAGATATTTTTAAAAAGACAGAATTTAGTTATTTTGAGTTTACCTATGAAATTATTCCTTGATGAATTTTAAAGCAACGGGTGATGAGGCTGTGCATGGTTGGCGTCTGCCAACAATTTGAATTATGCGGCATCTGTACTCAGGAGAAATGAGAATATACATCCTTTATGCTGTAGGAATGTTCATGGCAGCATTGCTCATAACAGCCTCAAACTTGAAGCAATCCAAACGTCCATCATCAGCTGAACAGATATGCAAATAAGTGGCATATTTTATGATGAGATCTTATTAATTCTAATAGGACTACATGCAACAAATAGGGGAATTTTAAAATTATGCTTATGAATGAAAGAAGCCAGACTAAAAGAGTATCTTATCGTTAATATTCCACGTATATGGAAAGAGAAACCAACCTAAAGTGTTAGAAATCCCAGCAGAGCTGGCTTCTAAGGGAGAGGAAGACCATCCATGGACAAAGAAAGGAGAGAAATTTCTGAGGTTTTGGAAATGTTGTATACTTTGATTGACTGTGGTTTCCTGCTGAACACATTTGTTGAAACTAATTGAATTACATACCTAAAATGTTATACATTTATTATTCATAAATTACACTTTAATTTTTTAAAAAAGTCAAAAATACTGTATATTCTTTAATCTGATTGACATTCTTCCAATAGTTTTAGAGGGGTACAAAATCAGGGGAGGATTAGAATTGCATGCAGATTGGATTTGTGGTTAACAGCTCCCTCTAAAACTGTTGGAAGGGTACAGATTGGATTTGGGGTAATAATTTGATTCCTTGAAAATAATTCAATTCGGTGGCACATGCCTCTAATATCAGAGACTCGGATAGTGGAGGCAAGAGGATCGCAAGTTCGAGACCAGAAGCAGTCTGTGTAACTTAGTGAGACATGTCAAAAAGTAAAAAAATAGACTTGGAGGTGCAGCTCAGTGGTACAGCACTTGCAAAGCATGCAAGCACAAAGCTCTTGGTTCAAACCCTAGTACCACCAAATAGTAATAATAATAATAATAATAATAATAATAATAATTTAATTCTTATCTTTGGAAATTTAAAGAATTGCTTTAACTCAGAACATATTACTATAACAATGAATAAATCTGAGAGAAATAAGAACACTTTGCTGGACTTTATAAAAAGAGTGAGACAAGCTAAATAATATAATCATGACTAAGGGGAAAGAAAGTACTAATTTAGAATATAAACTTAAAAAGCCATAGAACACAGGACAAACAGACCAATGAGAAAAAATTTGGGAAATAATGAAATTTGATTCAAGCAAAAAAACCACCAGGTAATATGTGTTAAAGAAGGGTGGGACATAAAAATGAGGAGAGAAAAAAAAAATTAGACATAGTGGAAGAAAATGTCTAAAAACTGAAGAAAGAAACCAGTTTTCAAATGGAAAGATTTCACTGAGGGCTGCTCAGAATGAAGAGCTAGAGGACAGATCCTTGTGAAAGGTCTCTTCTGCAGAAATAAATTCAGACATCAAAATATTCAAAAAGTTATCAAGGGTGGGGAACAAAACAAAACAACAACAACAACAAAACCCCAGAGAAGTTTATTATAGAGGAATATAGTTTAGGAACTAAAATAAGGAAGGAAAAGAAAATTCCATCATGTCTTATTTACTAAGGGTGTCACCGTCTGTCAAGGAAAAATAGGAAACATTCTATGATGCACGTTTTTTGGGAAAACTAAGGTTGTGTGTTAAAAACAGTCACGTGGCACATGTTCCTAATAGGCACACCAGAACTAGCACGGCTTCCAGATCCTAATCACTGTGTTGATACAATGACAAATCCACATGCTAGGACTAAGGCGCACTATGAAAAGGATCAAGTTAGAAAGTCCATGCTAAAGTTGCCGTTGCAGTGTTTTGCAACTGTACCGGCTTTGGTTTATCCATCATCAGTTTCTTATTCTGTGATTAAAACAAACTCCTACTTGTTTAAATCAAAGTTCCTTAGATTTTCTTCGATAGAAAGCAAACACAGATGTAACTGATGATTTTCAACAGATGGTGTGATTGTATTTGGCAGTGAATTATGAACCAATAGTAAATATAGCTATTCGATTTTCACTTAAGATATTTGAAATAAACTAGATTGATTACTTTGCATTTTCAATAAACCAACATCTCCACCAAATTTTGCATTTATTTTGGCTGAACATAAGGAAAATGTCTTCTTTTATCTATATAAGAAGTGATTTGTAGGATAGGATTCTGATGGTTGCAGATTAAACTGCAAATCTTTTGAAAATGTCCAGATTTTGTGGCATTTGTGACTTAGGCAAGTCAATCAACCACATGCAATGTATAAATAGCTGTTCACTCTCTGTAATTATTGTACTCAAACATAAATGTGTAGGCTTTAAATGAAATCACCAAACTTTATATGGAACTTCTTTGTAAGAAGTTTATTGAGATGTAACTGACATGACAAACTGCATATGTAATATAATCAACTTCATACTTAGCTTGCAATATTTAAAGTGTATAAAGCACACAATTTGATGAGCTTTGATAAGTTTGGGCAAATAAATACACCTATGGAACTATGGTCACAGTCAAGAAAATTGAAAAGTAGGACCTCAAATAGTCTTTATGTCTATTTGGGGTCTCTCCTTCCCTCCCCTCCTTGCTTACCCCAGAACTTCAGGATATTACTGATCATCTTTCCATCACTCTAGGTTAGTTAACATTTTCTATAATTTCATATAAATTGGAGATTTTTTGTTTGGCTTCTTTCCCTTATTTATTTATTTATTTATTTATTTATTTATTTATTTATTTATTCCGTACTGGGAGTTGAACCCAGGGCCTCACGCTTGCATGCTCTGCAAGTGCTGGACCACTGAGCTGCACGCTCAGCCCACTTTTTAACTTTTTGAGACAGGGTCTCACTAAGTTACTCAGACTGCCTCTGGTCTCAAATTTGTGATCCTCCTGCCTCCGTCTCCCGAGTCACTGGGATTATAGGCATGTGCCACTGCACCCGGCTTCCTTATTTATTTTGAGATCCATTCATGTCATGTACATCAATAGTTCATTGCTTTTTACTGCTGAGTAGAATTGCATTGTGTGGGTATACTATAATTTATCCACACACCTACAAAGGATATCTGGGTTGTTTTCAGTTTGTAGTTACTTCAATAAAGCTACTATAAACATTTGTAGAGGGACTTTGTGTGAATATATATTATCTACTAGTGAAATGGCTGGGTCTTATGGTAAGTATATCCTTAACATTTAAGAAACTGCAAATTCTCTTTTGAAGTGGACAAATCATTTTATGTTTGCAATGTGTAAGAAGAGCCTGGTTGTTCCACATCCTTACACTGGTTGGTGTGGTTGGTCTTTTTCATTTTAGCCATTCCACAGGGTATCCAAAGAGATCTCATCGTGGCCTTATTTGCATTTCTGGAATCATTAATGACATTGAGCATATTTTCCTGAGCTTATTTGACATCCACATGCCTTCTCTGGGGAAGCGTCTGTTTAAAAGTTTCGCCCATTCTAACTGGCACGAAAAGACCTAACAAAAATTTGGCACTGGAAAAGAGACAGCATATTCCTGAGAATGTTGATGTGTTTTCAAAAGTAGAGAGCTTGTATGGTTAACTCAAGGAACCAGGGGGATGGAAATTCCAGCAGGGAGCAGATTATGGAGAATTTTCAATATCAAAAGGAGTTTTTATATTATTTCTGTAAATGAGAGGGATGTCATCTGGGATAACATGGGAGCTAAACCAGTTGGCCAAGCCTCTCTCTCATAAAGCCTAGCAGAATCAACAAAATGTAACTAAACCCCAAGAAAAAAGCCATTCCAACCTCCCAGCAGCTTTCACAAAAGTGGTAGTCAGAAAGAGATGTCCCAAGAATGATGTGGATTCTATTCCAAAATCTACCTAACTCTCCATCAAAACAACACTAAGGATGAAAGCAAATGCAGAACATTCTGGAAATGATTACATTATACTATGCCCTCCAAATAATGAAGGAAAACAACTAGGATGTGAATTGTTACGCATGAGTTCAAATGAGTTGCCCTTTCAAAGTAAAAGCCTCTCCCCAACACCACTGCAGAAAAGAAAATCTGTTGGGATTTGCTATTTTGCTTTCTTTCTGCCTGGAAAGAAGTTAGGAGGGGGAACATGAAGTTAGAAAAATAAAAGGGAAAATAAATGATAAAATGTCTATGAAGAGAGAGAGAAAAGAGAGCTTAGAATAAGGCTGCAAGTAGAAACAGAGGAGAGAAAACGTTCTGGATAAGTCAGAAATAAAGCAACCTTTCTCTGCTGCACACAGAGGGAGACTTGGCCATTATTCTCTTCCTGCCTGGCTTTGCCCAGCTCTCCAGGAGCAGCTTCAGGGGAAGGTAGGGAAGTTGGGGAGGAAGCAGGTTGTTGGGATACCCAGAGTGGAATGTGGTTAGCAGTGAGGGGCCCGATGTCCATCATCCACTGGGGGACAACAGAACACCTGAGGACATCTGCTCCAACAGGTGGCCTTGTGACTCAGTGGTACTAATTCTCCTAAGAGAATTTTGTAAAATTAAAGCAAAAAAATGCAAGAGCACTAAATATGCCAAAAAAAGAAACAATGAATGAGTTAACTGTATGTATCTGTTTTTATAGAATATGCAGTTATTTGGGTCTTTATCTGTTAAACTTGGGCTAAGTTATTGCTGAGTATTTTTTACAAATTGATTAAAGATAGGTGTGCTGACAGGTGTGGTTGTCCAACCATGTCAATCCTGCTGCAGTTTTCAAGTTTTTCTCAATTGTCTTGAAGAAATGCCTTCCTTCATTTCTACCCCCAGTTCCCCTTTCATAACTTACCACAGAAACACTTGTTTTGATAACTTCCGGTAGCTCCTTTTCTTCCTCTGTGCCATCCAACCGAGTGGTATGGTTGTCACAAGAATCATTTGGCTAATGAAAGAAATGAAAATCATTTTTATGCAGGCTTACATTTGCAAACATGATTGTATATTCCATTATGTATTACAAAGGGGCGTGTGTGTGTGTGTGTGTGTGTGTGTGTGTGTGTGTCTGGGCAGAGATGTACAGAGCTAATGGCTACCTGTGCATGGATAATAGCACTTATCAATTTGTCCATAATCATATTGATCCTCATAAATGCCATGTACTATAACAGAATTGGTCTTAGAAACAGACACTGCTCTCTGCCAGCCAAAATCCCCTTTACCCCTTCTTTCACATAATAAATATGATTTTGCTCCAAGATGCTGTGTGTCTAACCAAAAAGACTAAGTGTAATCTCATGATGGTTACAACCAGAAAGAAAAAAAGTGAACTTCTACTCTGTTGAGTGTCCAGGGAGCTTAATATATTCTTGCTAAAAAAAAATGGAATCAGCAGGTCAGTTCTTCCAGGAACATAGGTACAGTAGGAATATTAAATATTAGCTTGAATGCTACCAGGAGCTGAATGAAAAGATGACAAAGTCAGTAGATCCATGCCAGGGCAGCCACCAGCATTGGCCTTCCTACCTTGAGCTTCCTGGTTTATTAAAAAGTGAAACTTCCTTGACAAATAATGCAGCTTATTGATAAAACTATACTATTTTAAAAGTAGACTTTATGACTGCATTTTATAATGGTTTAAATCTATAGTAAGATCAGTCAGAGGTTTCCTCAGTTAGAAAATTATATTGATTATTTCATGAATGTTGCTGTTGCTAGGTGCTGCCAAGTTGGGCCTGACTCATAGCGACCCTATGTATAACAGAGAGAAACTTTCCCTGACACTGTGCCATGCCCAGCACTATGTCAGTGCTTCTCTGCTATTCATAGGGTTTTCAGTGGCAGATTGTTTCAGGAATGGGCTGCCAGATCCTTCTCTCTAGCCTCCAGTACCAGGTATTCCCAGGCAGTCTCCCATCCAAGGACTAACCAGGCTGACTCTTCTTAGTAAGCTTCTGAGATCATCTAGGATCAGAGGATGCCAGGGTGCTATGCTTATAGATCTACTTCATGAATATGTAGTTCTAAACCAAATATTTCATACTTATTCATTGACTATTGGAAAATCTCTGATTGTCAAAGACATCTCAAGATATGTCATGAAGGACAATGCTGTCAGTGATAGAATAATATCAATATACCTACAAGGAAGGCCAGTTAATATGACTATTATTCAATTTATGTACCCACCACCACAAATGAAGATAAGGAAGATTTTTACTAGATTCTGCAATCTGAAATATATGGAACATGCAATCAGGATGCACTGAATTACAGATGACTAGAATGCAAAAATTGGAAACAAAGAAGGCTCAGTAGTCATAAAATATGGCCTTGGTGACAGATATGATGCTGGAGATTACATGATAAAATTTTGCCACACTAATGACCTTTTCATTGCAAATACATTTTTTCACCAATATAAACGGTGACTACACAACATGGAATTTGCCAGATGTAACAAACAGGAACAAATAAGACTACATTTGTGGATAAAGATGCTGGAAAAGCTCAATATCAAATTTCAGAATGAGACCAGGTGCTGATTATGGATCAGACCATCAACTGCTCATATGCAGGTTCAGAATGAAACTGAAGAAAATTAGAACAAGTGTATGAGAGCCAAGGTATGACCTTCAGTATATCCAACCCGAGTTCAGAGACCACTTCAAGAACAGATTTGATGTATGGCACTAATGATCGAAGACCATATGAATTGTGGCATGACATCAAATACATCATTCATGAGGAAAGAAAAAGGTAATTAAAAAGACAGGAAAAAAAGAAAAGACCAAATTACATGTCAAGAGTCTCTAAAACTTGCCTTGAACATTGAATAGCTAATGTAACAGGAAGATAAGACATAGTTAAGGAACTAAACAGAAGATTTCAAAGGGCAGCTGGAGAAGACAAAATCAAATATTATAATGATATATGCAAAGAGCTGGAGACAGAAAACCAAAAGGGAAGAAAGCAATATTTTTCTCAAGCTTAAGGAATGAAACAAAAAATTCAAGCCTTGAGTGGCAATAATGAAGGATTCTATATGGAAAATATTAAATGATGCAGGAAACATCAAAAGAAGATGGAAGGAAAACACAGAGTCATTATGCAAAAGAATTGGTGGGGGACCAACCATTTCAAGAGGTTGCATATGATGAGGAACCAATGGTACTGAAGGACGAAGTGGAAGCTGCCTTGAAGGAGTTGAAGAAACACAAGGCTCCAGGAATTGATTGAATACCAGTTGAGATGTTTCAACAAACAGATGCAGCACTGGAGGCGCTCACTTGTTTATTCCAAGAGATTTGGAAAACAGCTACCTGGCCAACTGACTGGAAGAGATCTATATTTGTGCCTATTCCCAAGAAAGAGGATCCAACCAAATGTGGAAACTATTGAACAATCTCATTAATACCACCTGCAAGCAAAAGTTTGCTAAAGATCATTCAAAAGTGACTGCAGTAGTATAGAAACAGGGAATTTCCAGAAAATCAAGCCAGATTTAGAAGAGGGGGTAGAACCAGGGACATCTTTGTTGATGTCAAGATGGATATTAGCTGAAAGCTGAGGATACCAGAAAGGTGTCTGTCTATGTTTTATTGACTATGCAAAGACAAATGACTATGTGGATCATAATAAATTATTGCTAACACTGTAAAGAATGGGAACACCAGAGCACCTAATTGTACTCATGAGGAATCTGTACATGGACCACAGGAGGCAGTCATTTGAACAGAACAAGGAAATACTGCTTGGTTTAAAGTCGAGAAAGGTGTGCATCAGGGTTGTATCCTTTCACCAAACCTCTTCAATTTCTAAGTTGAGCAAATAATCCGAGAAGCTGGACTTTATGAAGAATGGGCATCATGATTGGAGAAAGACTCATTAACAACCTACGTTATGCAGATGACAAAATTCTGCTTGTTGAAAGTGAAGAGGATTTGAACCATTTAATGAAGAAGATCAAAGAACATAGTGTTCAGTATGGATTGCAAATCGACATCAGCAAAACAAAATCTTTACAATTGGGTCAGTAAGTAAATTCATAATAAATGGAGAAAAGATTGAGGTTGTCCAAGATTTTGCTTTATTTGGTTCTACAATCAACACCCATGGAAGCAGCAGTCAAGAAATCAAAAGCTGCATTGCATTGGGAAAAGTTGTGGCAAAAGACCTCTTTAAAGTATTGAAAAGTAAAGACGTCACATTGAAAATGTAGGAGCACCTGACTCATGACATAGTATTTCCAGTCAAGTCATATGATTGTGAAAGCTGTATACTGAATAAGGGAGACAGGAGAAGAATTGATGCTTCTGAATTATGGTGCTGGAGGTGAATATTGAATACACTATAGACTGCCAAAAGAACCAACAGATCTGTCCTAGAAGAAGTGCAACCAGAGTGTCCCTTGGAAGCAAGGACAGCTAGACTGTGTCTTATGTATTTTGGACATGTCAGGAGTGACTGATCCCTGGAGAAGGACATTATGTTTTGGAGAGTGGAAGGTCAAGGAAAAAAAAGGATGACCCTCAAGAATATGGACTGGCGACAGTATTTGCAACAATCTGTAACAATGGGCTGAAACATAAATAAGATCCTGTGCCTGGCACAGAATTGGGGAGTGCTTCATTCCATTGTACATAGGGTCCCTATGAGTCAGACCCTACTCGACAGCACCTAACAACAACAACAATATTTGGAGATTAGGTTTCTGATCATGCTGGACTGCACTGTAGACCTTACATAAGTAAGCTCTAAGATTTAGCTGCATTTGTTATAAAAGCATTCCTCAAAATAAGATACAATATCATATTTCATGGGAGAAGCAACTTTTCAAGAAATTAAACATATTGGATATTACTGAAATCACGAACTGTTATATGTGACCTTGGAAACCATTATTTTTCTTCTTGTCTCACTCTACTTTCTATCTTCCCCCAAACATATATATATATATATATATACACACACACATATATATATATATGTATATGTATATATGTATGTATATATGTATATATACACACATATATATACATATTTATATTATTATTAGAGTACATATATGTGTATATATGTATATATATGTATATATATATATATGTATATATATATATATATATATATATATATACACACACACATACACTCTATTAATAAGAAAAACACTCATCTATTTTTAGGTGGAAACAATGTTTAAAAGGTAGTGCACGCATACTTTGGGCCGGATTGAAGGCAGTGTACAACCACCCTTGGGCCCCACAGATTGCCGGGCATTAAGAAGGTGAGGATTTTATACGAACAGACTCATAACCAGCACAGTATTCCAGCCACAGATCAGAAATGATTAGATATTTCAGGAAAATATTTGATAATTATAGAGACATTCTCTGCCTAAGAACAACATAACATGATGTTGCTGTCCAGGAAAGGAGATATCCTTAGAAAATGAACATCAAATTAACAAGTTCAGAGAGAAAAATACAAACAATTGTGAGGATAATTTATTATAAAAAGTGTTTTCTCCGTGGAGGGACCAGATAGAGCTGCTGCCAGCCCCCTGGGATGCTGAAGGACAGGCACGAAAGAAAGGCACTCAGAATGAAGTGAACCACCTTCTAAGGGAGGATTTCCATGGGGGCTGTTCAGACAGGGGCCGAACAGACCTCGATATCAGGTTGCTCTGGACCTCCATGAAAGACACATGGGAGAATACAGGGGAGATATCAGCTTCTAGGGGGACAAAGGAATGAAGTCATTTGCTCCTCCCCTTTGACCCTTTGAAGGTATAGGCTTGTGATATGTTTGAATAAACCCCTCTAAACTATGTGTTGGGGCCAAACAAAGTGGCATGTGCCTGTAATCCCAGGGATTTGGGAGGCTGGGGGGGAGGATTGCAAGTTGGTAGCCAGAGGCAGCCTGTATATCATAGCAAGACCCTGTGTGAAGATAAAAAATAAAGAGAGGCTGGAGGTGCAGGTCAGTGGAGAAGCACTTGCAAAGCATGTGCGAGGCCCTGGATACAGTCCCCCAAGTACAGAAAAACAAAAAACAAAAAACAAAAAACAAACAAACAAAAAAAAAAAACGCATGTTGGAAATTTAATCCTCCTTGTAGCAGTGTGAAGACATGGGACTTTGAAGAAGTGACTAGGACATGAGGACATTGCCCTTATTAACAGGTAGTACCATTATTGTGGGAGTGCCTTTGTTGAGTGGGTTCCTTATGAAAGGATGTCTGCCCTGTCTTGTGCTCTCATGAGTTCCGCCCCCTTTGCCCTTCCACCTTCCACCTTCCACCTTCCACCTTCCACCTTCCACCATGGGATGGCTCCGCATGAAAGCCTTGTTAGTCTTGTTGTTGTTAGATGTTATGAAGGTGGGTCCGACTCATAGCAACTCTACATACAACAGAACAAAACACTCCCCAACACTGTGCCATGCCCGGCATTATGTCAGTGCTTCTTTTCTATTCATAGGGTCTTCAATGGCAGATTGTTTCGGGATTGTTTTGAGAGTATTTTGAGAGTGTTGGGTCCTTCTCCCTAGTCTGTCTTAGCCTGGAAGCTCATCTGAAATTTGTCTACCAAGACTGGCCTGCTGGTATCTTAAATACCAGAGGCATGGCTTTCAGCATCACAGCAACATGCAAGCACCCAGAGCACAACAAGCAGACAGATATGTCAGGGAAATGTTAGTCTACCTCTCAATTTTAGACATCCCAGTATCCAGAACAGTAATAAATAAGTCTCTGCTGCTTATATATTGCTCAGCCTGTGGCATTCTGTTGTAACAACACAGAATGGACTAAGATTGTGTACATGTGCACTCATGCATGTGTGCTATAAACTAATTTCCATTCACACACTGGGCACACACCTTCATGACATACACAGGCCCCAAAGCCAGCCTTGTCATCCAAGAAAGAGTCTTTTGGGGGAAGATGTCTGTATAATGGCAGAGACACACAACAACGACATACCCCAAGTCATTAACAACCCAATCCATCAATAATAGAAAGCAATCAGTAAGGATTGTCAACTGGAGGAAATCAACAGTCCATAAAGAGACATAGTGATACACATCCTGGTAGAAAGGGACAATGAGGAAAGAGAAGAAAGTGCATAATGATTCGGTAGTTTGAGGAACACTAACAGCCTGTGGTAGCAATAAATCTGGGAATTTAGAGATTCTCAAAAACAGGGGATCAGTGAAACAGGAGGAATTTTGTGAACAGACAGCATGACTACTGAATTAAAAAATCAAAAGGGGCTAAATTTTAACAATTCATGACAAAAATTAGACTTTGGGACCTAACAAATGATGTAGCAAAATCTATTAGTACACAGGACAAATGTGGGAAAAAACAGGTGAGAACTATAAGAAACCATTGAAGACCTATGTGAATTTAATCCAATCAGTGAAAGTAAGAACATAGAAAAATAAAGAAATAAGAGAATGTTCAGAATTGAAAGGAAACATTTTCAGAAACAAAAGGCCGAGTGTGTGCGTAATGAAAAAATATAATTTCACACCCTCATGATTGTTTCAGGTCTCAACAATAAAGATAAACCCCCAAAGCACCCAGATATAATACTGAAAGTAAGTTGTAAATAAAGAAGCAGAATATAGAGAGACATCTAACTTCTCAACCAAAAAATATATGGGCCAATATCCACAAATTTCTGAAGGAAGCAAATTTAGGGTCTAGCATTTCCATCCTCTCCAGCTCATGATGTATGTTTTCTTGATATGAAAATTTAGTATCCAGAGACATTTCTTGCCAGGTATGCTCTAAGGGCTAAAGATACAGTCTGTTAAAATGTAATATTCTGTAATATACGCAATTTTGTAAGTGAGTATTTTGACTGATCTCTTGTTTTTGTTGTTAGGTGCCGTCAAGTCGGTATCCCAATCATAGCGACCCTCATAGGGTTTTCAGTGGCTGACTGTTTCGGGATTTCTTGGGAGTGGATTGCCAGGTCCTTCTCCCAGGACTGTTCTCTACCTTTGTTTTATTATGCTTGCCTTCAGGATTTATCTGTAAGGGATTTGCAGTGGTTGCAACCTAGGACTTTTTTACCTTATTTTTATTTTATTTTTTTGCAGTTCTGAGGGGTTAAACCCAGGAACATGCACATACTTTCCAAGTGCTCTACCACTGGGCTGCACCCCCAGCCCATTTCTTTTCTTTATGTTGAGATCAGGTCTCGCTAAGTTACACAGGCTGCCTCAAACCTGGAATTTATGATCCTCCTACCTCTGCCAAGTTGCTGAGATTATAAATGTGCACCACCCTTCTCAGTGGACTTTTTTGACTATAGGAAGATGAGAACGTGATATGTGGTCAGTAACACCTTTGAGTGGAGTTTTGCATTTAGATCTTTTCCTGAGCTGGTGATATGCAGTCTGATCCCCTCCTGATTCTGGGCAGTGGCTCCCAAGAAGTCACAGGATTACCAGGGAGCCAACGGACACTCCAGTGTGCTGCTGTTGAACTGTGGTGTTCCATAGCTTAGGTGTATTCAATGATTTTTCCTTTTTCTTTTTTTCTTTTTTTCTTTTTTTTTTTTTTTTGGTGCTGGGGATGGAACCCAGAGCCTCCCATGTGCTGGGCAAGTGATCTACCCAGCCCTTCAATGCATTTTTTGACTTAATAATACTTTCAACTTGTCTGCAATGGGTTTATTGCGCACAGCCGCATCACGAGTCAGGAACATCTGTCCTTGAGAAGCAAGCACACAGCTGGAGGTGAGGCTGGAGGAAATTTTAAACATTCTCTTCCATCTGAGGGCAGGGTTTCTGCAAGTCAGCACCACTCCTGCCCTATATGAACACTTTTTGTTTTGTTTTGTTTTGTTTTGTTGAGGCAAGGTCTCACCCTGTAGCCCAAGCTGGCCTGGAACTTGCAATCCTCCTACCTCAGCCTAGTGCTGGGATCACAGGTGCGTACCATCAGGCCCAGCCCTTCATTGACCTTTAAAAGGTGAGGGATTTAAACATAAGGAAGAGTGAAAGCCAGTGTCAGGAGAGCGTGTGGGCAGGAAGGAGCCTGGGAGTGAGAGGGGCCAGGGCCTGCTGCAGTCCAGCTCCAGTGAGGGCATGAGGGGGCCTCACGAGCCATGTGGCGCTAGACCTGCTCGCTCTCCAAGGTGGAGCTCAGCGCAGGACCATCCCACCTACACCAACGCCACCACCGAAGGGTCAGGGAGCTTAGTGAGGTCAAGGTGGAAGCAGCACAGGAAGGACAAATGCAGAGCCAGTTTCCTTTACATCCCATTGGGCTGCCACAAAATCATTTCCTAGGCACTCCATTCAAAGGCCAACATCCTCCTAGCCAGTAACACAAACCCCCACATCTCCCCGTCTCACCATTGCTTCTGCTTTTATTTGTGCATTAAATTCATCTTTAGGCTAATGGGTAAAACTTCTATGTGCCCAGCCTAGGTTTCTTCATTTTGTTGCCATTGTCTAAAGTGTCAGGCACTTACTCAGCGGCCTGTAAATACCTGCCCCTGCGTCATCCAGAGTACCCTAAAAAAAGCTGGCGCTGGTGACCACTTTTTCAGGGAAATGGAGGAAGTTCTACTCACACCCAGTGATATGTGGAGGACGTCTTCAGAAAAGTGCTCCCATAGGAGGCTGAGACCATCACCATATACAGGCTTCTTGACAGTGCCGTGCCTTGGCTGGAATGTGGGAAATTGAGTCCAGGGGGTTTGCACCATTCCCTAAATGATCACAACCTGTGCAGATGAGATGGCTTGTGCCGAGCACTCGCTCCTTGCCTGGGCCATGAGTGTGAGTGACGGATGAACTGCTGCTATCTCAGGTCTCAGAACCCTGGGCTGGAACAAGCTCCCCCACCCATGGGGTGAAGAGGCGACAGTGGAAAGGAGAGGGAGAGTTGGGCAGGGTAAAAGGTTCCATTCTTTGAAGAGACCCAATATCTGTTCTGGTGCTCCCTCCCTTTGCTGTGTGTCAGGTTCCGAGTGGAGAATCAAACGTCCTGGCTGGATGTAGGATGTGTATGACGCCCTGTGGGGAGGGAATAATCCAGAACTTCATGGCACCTGCTGCCAACGTGACAGAAATGTGAAGACCTTTGGCTGGGTGGCGCTACATTCTTATGAGAAATATAATGAAATTAGAAACAAAATAGAGATGAGAGTGGTCAAACAGGACTGCCCAAAGCACTAGCTTAGGACACTGCCCCTCCAGACCTCAGTTGCCCTGAGGCAACAGAGAAGCAGCCAGAACAGGAATTGGGTGCACCCACACCCTCTCCAGACCCTGAAAGGGACCAAGGGCCAGCCCGCAACTGGGCCACAGCAAGGGCCAGGTCTACTGCCATGCATCAGATACAGGCACAGGAAAGGGAACCTGGTCACCATCTCCTTCATCAGACCAAGGACAGCAAAGGAGACATTCTTGGAAGAGAAAAGAATCCTTCTGCCTCTAACAGGAAGAGAGGGAAAGTAGCTAAAGCTAAAGAGAAGAACACACGTTAAAGGAAGACAGAGGAACATCTCTCACTGCTTCTCTTTGCAAACTGTCTGCCATGGCCAATCCCAGCTGGGGAGGCGTCAGTGCATTCACGCCTCCCAGGTGGCACAGGGCACCGTTTCAAAGGAGGACCAAGGCTCATGTCAGTGGGTGAGTATTATGTTGTGGGGTCCAGCCCTCTCCTGGGATGGCTCCTCAAGCACTGAGAACTCAGATTAGTGTTCTTCGAAACTCTGTACTAGAAGGGACGAGGAAGGTGATTGGGGCTGCAGCTCAGTGGGGGGGTGTGCTTAGCATGTTCAAGGCCCAGGGTTCAATCCCCAGCACTGCTCCAACCAACCAAAGCAGCACGTGAAGGCACTGCAATGAAACACATTTGCCTCCTGGACTAGAGAATGTGCTTTGCCACCTGCTGCCGTATGGAAGCATAGTGCTTCCCAGAAGATACTCACATGCAAAATGAGATAGTGCTGCTTCCCATGAAAATGATTAAAATGTAAAATATGTCTAATAAGGAATATTAAATTAATATTGACTGACATGTGGAAGGCAGCACGAGATCTTCCATTATGAGTTCAGCCAAGAGAACAAAAGGGGATCTGACAACCTCCCTTAAGTTTTGATTTCTGGCTGTGGCTGCAGCTACAATTGCTGTTACTCTTTGTTATTGAAAGTACAGGTAAGGCCTGCAATTATTTGTGGATTTAGCTAATTAATTATTCATTTCTGAGTTTAAGAGTCTCCTTTTTCTTCATTGTTTCAAAGTAAATAGGCTTTCTTTTTTTTCCTCAAGTTTTTTGACCCCCTTGAAAAATTTACTCTTTCTAATCTCCTTATGGGCTGGGATTTAGCTCAGCTGGTAGAGCGCCACTCTGCAGTCTCTGAGGTCCTGGGTTCAATTCCCAGCACTGCAAAAATGGGAGAAGGATGTGGCAATCCACTCCTGAGGCAATCCTGAAACAATCAGCCATTGAAAACCCTACAAGAGTCTCTATGAATCGGACACAACTCCATGGCAACTAACAACCACCACCACCACCACATCCTTACAACTTTATGAAGAAGAACACGGCATCAGGATTGGAGGAAGACTCATTAACAACCTGCATTATGCAGATGACACAACTCTGCTTGCCCAAACTGAAGAGGACTTGAAACATTCACTAATGAAGATAAAAGTACACAGCCTTCAGTATGGATTGCACTGCAACATTAGGAAAACAAAAATTCTTACAACTGGGGCAGTAACTTCATGGTAAATGAAGAAAAGATTGAGGATGTCCAAAATTTTGCTTTACTTCATTCTACAATCAACACCCATGCAAGCAGTACTCAAGAAATCAAAAGACACGTTGCATTGGGAAAAGCTATTGTGGAAGACATCTTTAAAGGGTTAAAAAGTAAAGATATCACATTGAAGATGAAGTTGTGGCTAAACCCATGCCATGGTATTTTCAATGGCATCATATGCTTGTGAAAGCTGGATGCTTGTGAAAGGTGAATGTTCAGTGAGAGAGACAGGAGAAGACTTGATGCTTTTGAATTATGGTGCTGGAGATGAATAGTGAATATATCATTGACTTCCAAAAGAACCAACAATCCATCCTAGAAGAAGGGCAACCAAAGTGCTTCTTGGAAGCAAGGATGGCTAGACTGCGTCTGATGTTTGGACATATTGTCAGGAAGGACTAATCCCTGGAGAAGAACATCATGTTTGGGAGAGTGGTGAGTCAATGAATAAAAGGAAGACCCTAAATTAGATGGATCCACACAGTGTAATAATGGGCCTTAACATAAAAAAGATCGTGTGTGTGGCACAGTGTTGGGGAGAGTCTGGGTTTGTTGTATACAAGGTCACTATGAGACAGATTTGCCTAACAACTACAGCTTCCTTACACTCACTTCCCTTTATCTTACCAACTGATTATTTCTGCAGGGAACTGTTGATATCTTCTTTACCCAGGGTTGTATCTTAAAAAAGAGCTGAGATACAACAAGAATCATCTAGCTAATGGGAAAAATCAAAGCATATTCTTATTCAGGAATTGCCTCCCAAATTTAATGGTATAATTAGTCACATCTTAAGCATAATGTGTGTCCATTCACACAGATTTGCAGACAGCCATAACTATGACTGCTTATGCACTTAACATTGCATTTAGCCATCAATCAATACTGAGATCTCATAAATGACTAGCACTCTATTAGACATTGTTCTTTGTAGAAAATACTGTCATCTGTATACCAAATCCAGTCTGCTGTCTCAACAGTACCCTGATTTTTTTTTCAGGAAGTTATGCGTCCCGAAAAGGGAATCAATATCTCAGGCTCCTTTGCAGTAGAGGAGGATGTAGTTCTGAGCAATCAGAGGTAACTGGAATTCTACTGAGTAGGACTTCCAGGAAAATAAGGTCAGACAGATGGAGCACATTGGTACAAGTTCCAGGAACTGCCAGAAACATGAATATGGTGCCTGGAGTGGCCCAGCCAATTTGTAAGCAAAATGATGAAGGCTGCCTGTGAAAACAAAATAAGAACGTAGAGGGAAGTTGGATTCATGTCCTCAGAAAGGACCATCAACCTTCAGCTTTGTCTCAAGAAAGGGAAAACAAACTCATATTTGTATAACTAATGATTTCTTAGGCTTCCTGTTACATGCCGTCAAATGTACATATGTGATACAATCAGGTTTTTGAAGCATATTGTATGACTCTATTTGTCCAGTCAGTGATAAATCAGTTTCACATTTAGCTAGTCATTTATCATTTATGAAGTAGGGATAAGTGAGATTGACTATTTTTCCCAATTAAATATGCTACAGAAAAGAACATTTCATTCATATCTTCCAAACACTGAAGCAATGTATTTGGGTATTTGTGTTCTGCTCTTGATGAATAGGACTGTAGACCATGTGTCACGTATCCCAAGATAGACTTAGCATTTTCAACTTAGTATAGAATGGTTCTACTAAAACAAGGGCCAAATATTCTACTCCTTTGTTCTATTCTACTCCTTTGAAAAATTAAATTTATTGGGTATCTAATAAAATTATAAAATATATTTCTGCCTACAGAAACTATTATTCTTCTCCTTTCCTGACCATACTTTCTGTTTCCAGTAAAGATTATGTATTACTTTCAAAACACAGAAAAAAGCTCACATTAATTTTTAAAGGAGCTATTGAAAAATCAGCACAAGAAAATTGGATCAAGATAGCAAATGGACACACCGCTGTCCCTTTTCCCTACAAATCACTCCGAGTGTCAAAAAGGTGTCTTTTTAAAGGAGGAGATCTAAAAACTGCTCAACATTTCACTAACAGAACAGAAACTGCTGGAAGTTCCTGGAAGATAAAGAGCTGTCAAGAATTGCTTGATAAGGGTAGAGGAAACTTCAGTCAGGAAAAAGGAACAAAAGAAAAGTTAGTAGAAGGCAAATGCTCAGCCCCAAATCCCGCAACCACCAGGAAATCAAGAGGCCAGGGAGGCACCTCCAACTCAGAAGACAATGATGAAAATGACGGAAAAATATTTTTCTGAGTAAAAGGGCCAGGCAGATCCTTTCCAGGAAGGAAATAGAAGAGCTAGCAGCAGAGAACTCTTGCTGACGCAGTGACCACCTTCCCTGTGGTGGTGGTGGCTATTCTGGTGAAGGTGTGGTGGTGTGGGCAGAAGCAGAAGATTGAATTTCACTTCACTTGGGGTGTTCTAAAAAGATACGGATAGGAATATAAAAAAGGAAATCTGGTTTGCCTGAAAAGGAAATCTGGTTCCTGATGTCATATTTATGTACATAGTCTTAAAGTGAAGTGTGATCACTGAAACACTTCTCTGCTCTCATAGGCCTCAAATTCTTTTCACAGGAGACTTCTTGGGAGAAAATTTTCTGCACAATTGCATAGGAAACATACAGTCACTATCTATACTAATCAAGCAGTCAATCTAGTCTTTCATTAAGGTAAATACATCAACAACCAAGAACAAAAATCAACTGAACAATAATGATAGGAAGAGAAAGAGATGCTAAAGATAAACACATTGCCTTGAAGGAAACAAAATTCAAGGGAAGGCAGAGAACTTTGGAGTTTAAGGTGTAGTTAGGACCTTCAAAGTCCTAGGATCTTGTTGCTACTGAGAAACAAGAACAGGATGCTATGATTAAAAAGGAATCAGAGGAAAGGAGGGACTTCAGTAATTAGCAAGATGCTTCTTAATTTTTAAAAAATTATTAAAAGTTATAATTATTAATATTAATATAACCAGAGCTGAATTACTAATATAAGGTGAAAAGATATCCAAGAGTTCAGAACAAATATACACAAAAACTTGGAAAATATAAAAGAACACTTAAGAGACACAGAGATTCAATCCAATCAGGGCCACTATTACCTTATAGGGGTTGAAGAAGGAAACCACTGAGAAAATGAAAAGAATAATTGTTTTAAATATTATGCGCTTGAAAGGGCTCATTTAGCACCAACCAGGATGAGTTTTTTTTAAAAAGGTAAAGCTCATGAGATGTCAGAATTCCAACAAGAAAAGTGAAACTCAAAAAGGTTTCTCTTCTGTTAAGTAAAGGAATGAGATTGAGGTTGACACTGAACTTTCGCACTATGATGATGACAGATAATAATAGAAGTATCTTTGAAATTGTGAAGAAGGCTGAACTTAAGCAATTTCCCATTTTTCTGTGTCTCTGGCCCCCAAATTAAGAAAACTAATATAAATTGCATATCTATTTTTCAAAGTATTGAATTCACTAAATAAGTACACTTGGTCAAATTCATACATCCAAGATTAATATAAAATCTTCTTATGAAACTTAGAGGTTAAATCAACACTAAGAAAATGAAAGGGGCCAAATGCAGTGGAGCACTCCTGTGATCCTGGCAACTTGGGAGGTGGAGGCTGGAGGATTGGGAGTTTGAGGCCAGCTGCAGCCGGCATAGCTTAGACTCTGACTCAAGATAAAAAAAAAAGTAAAAGGTGAAGGGTGCTGGGGGGTGTATCAGTGGTATAGCACTTGCAAAATATGCATGAGGCCCTGGATTCACCCCTCCACAATTGCAAAAACAAAACCAAAATCAAACCTAAATGGAAAATGTCAGGTAATTATCAATGTACATGAATGATGCCTAAGAAAAGATGAGACACAGAAATAGGGGCAGAGGGAAGAAGAAGGAGGAGGAGGAGGAAGAAGAGGAGGAAGAGGAGGAAGAGGAGGAGGAAGTGGAGGAGGAGAAGAAGAAGAGGAAAAGGAGGAGGAAGAAGAAGAAAAAGGAGGAGGAGAAGGAGGAGAAGGAGAAAGAGAAGGAGAAGGCGAAGGCGAAGAAGAAGAAGAAGAAGAAGAAGAAGAAGAAGAAGGGGAGGAGGAGGAAGAGAAAGGGGGAGGATGAGGAAGAGGAGGAAGAGGAGGAGAGGGAGGAAGAGAAGAAAGAGAAGAAGAAGAAGGAAAAGGAGGAGAAGAGAAGGAGGAAGAGGGGGAGGAGGGAGAACAGCATCAATAGCAGCCGCAGAAGCACACACAAAGAGACAGACAGACCAACCAAGACAGACAGACATGCAGCACAAGGAGGGAAGGAGGAACTGACGTTTATGTTATCAAATTCAAATAGAAAATAGAAAAAGTTCAGGTGCACTCCTTAGAAATGCCTATATTTCTTCTCATAGAAACAGTTGCTAACATTTTTTAAGGAAAATTAAATCTGTGAAGATGCTCAATAGGTCTTGCATATCAGCAAAAAACAACTTTTTTTCAGAGGCTAGGTTTACATGGCTTTTATATTTCTGACAAGGAACAATCTTAGTTATTAAAGTAGCATATACCATAGGAGGCTTTTCTTGACTCTTATTTCCCCCAACTGTCCCCTTTCCCAGGATAGTGTGAGACCTCGGTACTCCACGGAGCATGTGGTCTTTCTTTTGCCTGTGACCAACCCTTGCCTTAGTTGCTACTCTCAATTCACTCCAGAATTGGGGTTACAGCAGCAAGACCTGCAGGAGAGAAAAGGTAGAACAAAGGGAACCCATGAGGCCTGCCTCTCTCCTCCCAAGATGTTCCCAGCAAGGCCTCTCTCCACGTTTCCCAGAATTAGGCACTAACTGTTGATTGTACCCGCATGCTTCAGAGAAGTGAAGGGCTCTTCACTGATTTTTATGTTTAAAGACCTGATGAGTAGGTATCCACGTTATCTGTCCCTTGAGGGGGGATCAAAATGAAAAAGAAGGAAGGTGCACAGAAGACTCTCTGTCTCACTATTTTCTATTACTAGAAGTCCCAAGTCTTAGGGGTCCCTTAAGGGTGGCTATGCATTTCTTGTGAAACTGGCAGACTGGAGAGAAGCCTACAGACTCTACTTCAGTTTGCGAGAGTAGAGCCCAAGTCTTGGTCAGAAGTACCTGGAAATATAGGTGAGAAAAGAAGTGAGTAGGCAGTTTTGAAGACCTTCACAAGACAACCTTGGTGATAATGAAAAATGAACCAGGGAATGTAAACCATTAGGACAAACCTTTTCTTTGATAGACATCCTGGCTGGAACACTTGTGGCTGGTGTCCAGGCCTCATGGCATGGAAGCCATCTCCACTCAATTACTGCTATAGAAAAGTCCCACCAGTCAGAAAAACACAGGTTTCAGCTAAGTTGAAAGTTCAAACAGCACAGAACTCACACTGCACTTACCTCAGGGTACATCATAATCGGCAGAAGATTCTAGAACTGTACTGTTCAATACATAATCTACAAGCTGCATATGACTGTTCAGATTGAAATCAATTAAACAAAATTAAAAATTCAGTTCCTTACTCACATTAGCCACATTTCAACTGCTGATTGCCACATGCGACTTGGGGCAACCAACTGGACAGAATAGCAACAGAACATTTCCATCACTGTAGAAAGTTCTAAAGGATAATGTTATTTGAAACACCATTATCACAAGGGCAAAGGTTAACTAGGTGCATGTGAGCTTCCCTGTCAACCACTCTTTATGATTAATATGTTTAAGAGAAGAGATGATTTACAGACAACCTAAAGGGACTTAAATTGGAAACTATCTTTAACCATGATTGCTACCTAAGATCCTTCAAGTTTTAATTGATGTCATTGTGGTATTATAATGAAACAGATGAGAAATCTAAACTATGGTGATCAACTCACTTGCCCCAGGAAGAATGTCAAATTTCCTTTTTCCCTATACACTTATCACCAAAGTTTCAAGAATCCTGTCCACACAGAATCTGATAGAAGATCTTGCTCAGAGAATGTATTTGGTAAGAATTTGCTGAATCACAATCACATATTGCGATGCAACATTGCAATAATTGAAATTAAGGAATGACCAGCAAGTAGAAAGGCAGAGCGAGCAGTAAAACTAATGTAGAAATAGGAGAAAATGACTAAAAGCCTCGGAAGTAAAACTGCAGCCATGTTGTTAGTTGCGTCAAGTTGTGCCAGACTCATAGCAACACTTAATAGAGTTTCCAATGGCTGTTTCAGGATTGCCTCAGGAGTGGATTATCACATCCTTCTCCCATTTGTGCAGTGCTATGAATCGAACCTGGGACCTTAGAGACTGCAGAGCAACACTCTACCAACTGAGTTAAATCCCAGCCCCACTGTGGCCATGGAACTGCTAAAGCTAAGGTGGAGCTTCAATTAGCCATTTCATATAAGACATGTGATGCATCTCTTAAGGTTTTTATAATCATTCACTTAATTAATTATGGTATCTTTCTTCTTACTATTATTTATTACTCTTTTAAATTTTTTTGTGTTTTAGAAATAGTCTCACTATGCAGTCCAGCTGGCCTTGAACTCATGATCCTCTTGCCTCAGCCTCCCAAGGATTGAGATTGTAAGTGTACACCACTACAACTGGATTCAACATTTTTTTTAACCATGTAAATTTTTCTAAACATAAAAGCTACACTACCTAGTCCCTCTGCCACCACTTAACTCGCTCAGATTTTCTTATGAAACTTAGAGTATTTCCCTGTGACTCCTTTGCCGGACCACAGAATTTCTATGCAGTGCTTAAAAGACTTCTTCTACTGCCAAAGAAGTTACTTTCTAACTTCAACCCAGGAGGGAATAAATTTGGTATGGAGAATGCAGTTATGAGAGATAAAGGGAGATTGTTGTTGTTCTTAGGTGTCATCAAATCGGGTCTGACTCATGGAGACCCTCATAGGGATTTCAGTGGCTGATTATTTCGGGATTGCTTCAGGAGTGGACTGCCACATCCTTCTCCCATTTTTGTGGCATTGGGGATCAAACTGAGGGCCTCAGAAAGCACTGACCAGCAGTCTACCAACTGAGCTAAACCCCAGCCCAAAGGAAGATTACTTAAGTTGAAATTTATAAAATGTTGCATTGTGCTGTCTGCATTAGTTTTTTAGTGACAGCTGGAATGGAATCAGCCTTTTTTGATTCTTTTTTTTTCATACTTGCTGCATGACGCTCCACCTGCCACTGCTGTCCCAAATCCAAGAAGACCCCTTCTGAGCCATGTTCAGTGCTTACAGGAGATCCGCTGACCGCGAAGATGTCTCTGACGTCCCTGACAGTCTGCTTATGCTTTTTCCTCATGGTCTGAGTGTAGGTGCTGTATCTTTTCTTCACTGCAGCTGCCTGTGTTCGAGTCAAGGTTGAGAGCAGGGCTTTGCCATCTTCCTCTTCATCACCGGATATCAGAGTCGACAAGCCCACATCCTGCAGCCACTCGGCTTCAAGTTCTCCTTCTGCAACGTGACATGACCCAGAAAGGGTTAGACATTTTCTTTCTTTGTTTTTTCTTCAGTACTAGGGGTCCAACCCAAAGCCTTGCACATGCTAGGCAAGTGCTCTACCACTGAGCCCCACCATCCACCATCTTTATTTGTCATTTTGAGACAGGGTCTCACTAAATTACACAGGGTGCCTCTGGTCTTGATCTCACAATCCTCCTGCCTCTGGGGTCCCTGGGGTGACAGGCATGTGCCATGGCACTCAGCATGATTCTGTGTGACTGGATGGTGTGTGTAACTGTAGGTCTGCGCATGTCAGGCAATAAGAAATATCAGAAAATAATATGAGATTGTCTTTTGTTTCTACAGCAATTATGAGACAAGACTATAATGATGAATGAAAATTATGTATCATATTGTACCTTTGAAATAAGTAAAAATTTGAAATATTGCCAGGAGTGGTGGCACATGCTGGTAATCCCCCTGACTTGGAAGCATAGGTTTGAGGCCAGAGGCAGCCTGTGTAATTTAGTGAGACCCTGACTCAAAAATGGACTGTGAGTGCAGCTCAGTGGTAGAGCACTTGCAAAGTATGTGCAAGGTCCTGGGTTCAGCCTCCAGTACCACACAAAAAAATAAATAAATAAATAAATAAAATAAAATAAAAAATAAATTAAATTAAAATATTGTCTAGTAAAGTTACTTGGCACACTGGAAAAGGTAATTTTCCTTGCCAGAGGGAAAAATACAAGTCATATCTGGACTACCAATTTCAAAAAATGCTAAAATCTGAATATTTAGACTAAAATAATAGAAAAAGCATGGTTTAATGGAACATAAAGGGTTTTTAAAATCATCTGAATGCAGGTTTAAATCTTACTGTCTTGCTGCGCCAGGCACATGCCTTTAATACCAGTGACTCGGAGGCTAAGGCAGAAGGATCACAGGTTCAAGGCCAGAGGCAGCCTGCAAACTTAGAGAGACCTTATCTCAAGATAAAACATAAGAAAAGGGCCTGGGGTGCAGCTCATTGCAGAGTACTTGCCTAGTATGTACAAGGCGCTGGGTTCAAACCCAGTACTGAAAAAAATATATATATCATTGCCACTACTTAGTAGCTGAATGATTTTGGAAAATGTTAAGACATCTCCAGGCCTCAGTGTCCCCTCAGCAAAATGGGTGTGCTGAATTGCGGTAGTTTTAGGCTGCTTCAGCATCCATTTTGAACATAGGTAGAGGCTTCTCCTGCTGGAGACAGGGCTTGGTCACCTTTGACATGGTTTCCAGTTTTCCATGTCTCCCCAGTCCTCAGTGCAGTCCATCTACATATCTGCCTTCTAGTTTCCTCTTGGAGACTACCTTCCGGAGGGACATAAAATACAAGCCACCTGACTGCTCCCACGGACCCCACAACTCCACCTGGACACAGAGAAGCCCCAGTGCCCACCTCGCAGTCTTGACCTCATTACATGAAGGTGTGGCTGCTTGTCTAAATCCACCAATCAGAACACTCCCTCGAGAAACCTGGGGAACCACCCTGGATCTCAGTAAAGGCTTCTGCCCACAGGCATCTTCCTCTCTCTTGTTCACTGGTTGAGCACATGGAGCCTGAATGGCTTCTCCTCTTCCCTTTGTCTCTGTAGGACCTGCTGTCCCTTTTCTCTAGGACCTGTGAGCAATACACTGCATCTGTTATTCCATGGGTTCTGTGGTGCTGCTTCCTGTGTCTCAACTGACCAACACAACAAACCTAATTTCAGGGCTCTCCTAGAGAGTGACTGTCTTGGTAGGAGCAACCTGGACACAGGTCAGACAAGAGCCACAAGGGCACCTGGCAGTACAAACAAGTTTCTTGTTAAAAGATCACCTGGTCACAGTATGGACACTTAGCATCAAGTCACCCACCAGGATAAAGAAGTGTCCCGGAAATAGTACACTGGACCCATCACAACCACCTCCTCTGGAGCTCCGTTAGGGGAGGGCTAGAATTTACAGCCACCATCTTGAGAAAAAAAATGACACCAAATTAGAGGAATATACTCAACAACTGGGGTAATAATAAAAGTAGTAGGTGGCTATGAGGATTGTAAGCTGTGTCTTTATGAAGATAGCAAAGAACCGGGAACAAAAAAAGATATTTGGTAGATGTTTCATTCTACTTTTTTCTTTTCTTTTCTTTTTTTCTTTTTTTGTGGTACTGGGGCTTGAACCCAGGGCCTCGTGCTTGCATGCTCTGCAAGTGCTGGACCACTGAGCTGCACCCCCAGCCCATTTTTTTTACTTTTTGAGACAGGGTCTTGCTAAGTTACAATGACTGCCTCTGGTCTCGAACTTGCGATCCTCCTGCCTCCGCCTCCCAAACCACTGGGATTACAGGTGTGTGCCACCTCACCAGCCTCTTTTTTCTTTATTCTGAACATAAGACAGTCTATTTTTCAGAAGGCAATTCACAAACTTAAGATTCTCCCATGAGAATTAATTGCAATTGTAAAGTAGATGTAAAAAGAATTAAAGATAACAACATCCCGTAAGAGCAGATTCATCACACATGCATTTCTGGGAACTATGCTAAACAGGCATTACCTGTATGAGGGTTGTTTAAAGAGTAGATTAAACTGACTTGTAAACAGTACAGGAGTCCTGGACTCTGCTAACAGTATTGCATCACTGGAATATAAACAAAGCCTTTCATGTGCTTAATGAGTCCAATTTCTCAGGCAGACAAATATTTAATTTGCTATCTTGTTTTTACTATTTGTTTGCTTTGTCATCTGCCCCTTTAGCAGAAAATGAGAAATGACCTAAAATAATAAAACTGTCAAACCAGCAAGTTGACTTGGATGTCTTCCTGTACTTGAGCCTCACGTTAAGATTTCCATATTTGAAATTAAAATTTATAAATACAGTTGAACATTAAAGTTTTAGAAATTGGATTTTTTTTCTCTCTACCCCTGTAAGGAGTAATGAAAAAGTAGGAGGAAGGAGTAATTGGTAGAGTTAACATGAACTAAGGATGAGAATGGACTTTTCCCTAGGGCAAAGCCTATGTAGAGATGTTTCCTCTAGGTAAGAAATGTCCATTGCAGAACCAATCATGGAGGGGCATGCATGTAATCCCAACACTTGGTCGGCTGAGGCAGGAAGAGCATGAGTTAGCAGCCAGCCTGGGCTACACTGACACTCTGTCTCCAAAACACAAAAGCAAAAACAACCATGTGTGGCAGATCTGTGTGGTAACTCCTGTGTGCTATTCTGCAAAGTGCCATCCCATGCCCATTACAACAGCTGCCAAATGGATAACTTCATCCCAAGGCACTCCTTTGATTTCAGCACCATATGGCCAATAGCCTATTCAGTATCTACTTGGCTCTATCAATCATGTCCTGTCCAACATGTTCAGCTCTAGGCTTCTTTCACTCTTCCACATTTCAATACTCAAAACCCATCACCAAGTAATTAGGCAAGTGAGTAACGAAGGACATCTTCTTGATATCTCCCTCTCTTTCATACATTAACCCTGACACATCACCAAGACCTTTTGATAGTGACCTTGTCACTGGATAAGACTTGAATGCAGTTCTGTATCTATGCTCAATTATCTCTTTACTGAATTTCAAAAAAATCACTTTCCTTATTTTTTACGTTTTCACTTTTTTGAGGCAGGGTCTTTCTATGTAGCCTAGGCTGGCCTTGAACATGTCATGTAGCCCAGGCTGATCTGGAACTCACAGCCCTTCTGCCTCAGCCTCCTGAGTGCTGGTGGTCACCACCAGGCCCTGCTTCCTCCATCACCCAAAAGCTACAGAATACACATTCTTCTTTGTAGCCCACGTAACTTTCTCTAAAATAGATCACATTTTAGGCCATAAGCCAAGTCTTAACAAATATAGAAAATGGAAATAATTTTTTGTGTCTTATCAGACAATGATGGAATAAAACTAGAAATGACCAGCAAGAAAAACTACAGATATGATACAAATTCATGGAAAATGAACTATACACTCTTAAATGACAAATGAGTATTTGAAGAAATCAGAGAGGAAATTAAAAGATTCCTAGAATCAAATGAAAATGAAAACACAACCTACCAGAACCTTTGGGATACAGCAAAGGCAGTGTTAAGAGGGAAATTTATAGCATTGAGTATCTACATTAAAGAATTAGAGCAAGCTCAAACAAATAATGATGTACCTCAAGCTCTTAGAAAAAGATGAACAAACAAAACCCCAAACCAGTAGTTGGAAAAAAATAGTAAAGATCAGAGCAGAAGTTAATTAA
>VMDO01007779.1:31448-88936 GCA_007922755.1 Pedetes capensis | reverse complement strand
TCATTTGTGTCTAATGCATTAAACCTATTTTTGAGGTGGTCTCTGAACTCAGGTGGGATATACTCAAGGTCATACCATGGCTCTTGTATACTTGTTCTAATTTTCTTCAGCTTCAGTTTGAACTTGCATATGAGAAGTTGATGGTCTGATCCACAGTCAGCACCTGGTCTTGTTTTGACATTTTGTACAGAGCTTTTCCGTCATCTCTTTCCACATATGTAGTCAGTTTGATTCCTGTATGTTCCGTCTGGTGAAGTCCATGTGTATAGTCTCCATTTATGATGTTGAAAAAATGTATTTGCAATGAAAAGGTCATTGGTCTGACAAAATTCTATTATGAGATCTCCAGCTTTGTTTCTGTCACCAAGACCATATTTTGCAACTACTGGGCCTTCTTCTTTGTTTCCAACCTTTGCATTCCAGTCACCAGTGATTATCAGTATGTCTTGATTGCATGTTTGATCTATTTCAGATTGCAGAAGCTGGTAAAAGTCTTCCCTTTCTTCATTTGTGGTCTTAGTGGTGGGTGCATAAATTTGAATACTAGTCATATTAACTGGCCTTCCTTGTAGGCGTATGGATATTATTCTATCACTGACAACATTGTATTTCATGACAGATCTTGAAATGTCTTTTTTGATGATGAATGCAACCCCATTTCTCTTTAGTTTATCATTCCCAGCATAGACCATATGATTGTCTGACTCAAAATGGCCTATGCCAGTCCATTTTAGCTCACTGATGCCTAGAATGTCAATGTTTATGCGCTCCATTTCTCTTTTAACAATTTCTAATTTGCCTAGATTCATACTACGTACATCCCATGTTCCAATTATTAATGGATGTTTACAGTTGTTTCTCCTCATTTTGAGTCATGCCACATCAGCAAGTTGAGCACCCTGGGGCTTTACTCCATTTCCATCATCACGGTAGACTCTACTTGGAGGAGGCAACTCTTCCCCAGTAGTCTTTTGAGTGCCTTCCAACCTGGGGGCCTCATTTTCCGGCACTATATCTGACAGTGTCTCTTTGCTATCCATAGGGTTTTCAATGGCTAGTTGTTTCGGGAGTGGCTCGCCAGGTCCTACTCCCTCTGTCCAAGACATCTGTGTTGAATTTCATTCTCACCTACTATTCAACCAGTTATCTGTCTAGAAAGCAATTTGACTATCTTATCTGTGACAAAGTGTTAGTATAGGATAATAGCTTAAAGTGCTATCCCCAAGGACACTGAAGGGCCTAATCTGTCAAATCAGTTGAAATGTATTTCTGATGGTGGAGTCTATGACATCATAGAAGGAAAGAAGGAGGAAAATGTTTGGGCAGGCAGACCTCACCAGCATTCCTAAAATTATACTATGGAGTAAACTGTTCTGATTAATTTTAAGGACTGTTTGAGGTATAGTATAAGGAGGGTCAATAGAGTTGAAGATCCTAAGCCAAGTAAAATAGGAGATTACCCCTCACTCCCATGTTCCAAAGAACATATGCAGAACTCATTGAAACTGAACAAAAATCATTTGGTGACTACTACCCCAGCAGCCTATTTAAGATGAGATAGGAAATTCAGCAAGGGGATTTAAGAAAATAAGTAAATTCTTGGTTTTTCTCTAGATCTCCCAGTATCTTCTTGGGATGGAACTGAAGCACTGTGACACAGGTAGCTCTTGAGAGAAATTTCTGTGCCTCCTTTGGAATTTAGGAGTGCTTAGGATCAAAGAAACTAATGCTTGCCTAGAGAAGTCAGAAAGAAAAATTGCCTCAAGAGTAGTGCAAGGGTCAGGGGACCAGGACAGGTGTGGGTTCCCACTATTTAGTGAATGGGTGTACAGTTTCTAGGGGCCAAGAGGACTGTGGGTAAGATTGTTGTTGTTGTTGTTGTTAGGTGCCATGGAATAGGGTCCAACTCATAGCAACCCTATGTATGACAGAATTAAATACTCCCTGACACTGTGCCATGCCTGGCACTATTGTCAGTGCTTCTTTGCTATTCATAGAGTTTTTAGTGACTGTTTTGGGAGTGGGCTACTGGGTCCTTCTCCCATTTTTGCAGTGCTGGGGATCAAAGCCAAGGCCTCAGAGAACACAAAGCAGCACCCTACCAACTGAGCTAAACCCCAGCCCTGTGGGAAAGGTAACTAGAGACATCTTTCAGGGACCTCACCCAAGGAATAGGCTTATTGGGGCAAGGGGATCCTGGAAGTAAAAGACTTAAGGATTTCTCTTGGGTGGAAAAGCTGAGATAATTTAAATTGATCAGCTAGAGTGTGCCATCAGTCAAGAGACTACTACCCAGAGGTTCTCTTGGACTATCTAGAAATTCAAAGACCCCCTTCCCATTGCATCTATAGCCCATAGAAGAGCCAGAACTTGCAAACCTGATAGAACAAGGTCATATTTTTCTAGCATCATTGACATGACATGTGGTCTTATTCCTGTAAATCTCTCTCCCAGAGAAGCAAGCAGAAGTGTGCAAGAGATTGTGTGTCAACCTGATTCCATGAATGGAATAAAATTACTATGAATGATATAGAATAAGGCATTTGTCATAGGAATTAGATCTTATAAATTGTGAGAGCTGGTAGACAAATCTATGTGGGGCTATTGCTCTGTATATATTGTTGAGCCCAGTGTCTTTATAGGTCAGTCAGGCCAGCTAGTTGGGAAGGAAGGCTGGATATGAATTGAGGGAAAGCAAGAACAAATTGGAACATATGAGGTCACGTCACAACTCTCAACTCCTTCAACCTCGAGAGCAGAAGCAACTTCTGAGAGAAGCTGGCACTATTTGCTACAAGGCTGCACACATGCCTGGCTCAGGACTTAAGGGGATCCAATTGGAGCTGGAGGCTCTATGGGTGCTGCTGATGACAATGTGGGCCAGCAGATAAGCAGCAATGTCTGTGATCTGCCTCACTGCTTGGAACCCTACTCCCATCTTCAGAATATAAAAATGGTGGCTCTTTCATGTCTGTCTTGTGCAAATGTCTCCCATGCTCCATCTTAAACTTAGATCTATACAGAGAAAGGAATTCTGGGGAATGTAGTTCCAGCTTAGCTAAGCAACTGAACTGCAGGAGAAAGAGGAGAAAGAACTGTTGTGGCTTCTTAACCATAAAATAAATTCCCTAAACCAGGAGTCAAGCCTGAGGCAGGGCAAGGTGAGAAGCCTTGAACCAGATATGTGATTAAAATATTGACTTAGATTGAATTTTTAAACCCAAATGTGGGCTTGTTCTTAAAGGGACCTAAAAGTCACAGAACTTATCTTTTTCTAAGATCTTTTCAAGAGGCAGAGAAACTGATTTGAGGTAACAAGGTTGAAGGCAATAATGAAGGAAAATACAGCCATTTCCTGATTATATTCAGTCAAGTTCAGCCTTTCTAATAGCTCCAGAGGCATTTAACTTGTGCAAATTATACATTGTTACATTCAGTTGATCCATATGTCTGTCCCATATAATTTAAAATAGTTAAAATTGTGTTTGGCACCTACTCTTGATTAAATTTTCTCCATCATTTTATTCCTTATGTGTACATATAAAATACATACTACTATAAAGTTTTTGTTGTTGTTAGGTGCCATCGAGTTGTGTCCCACTCATAATGACCCTCATAGGGTTTTCAACACCAGATTGTTTCGGGATTGCCTTGGGAGTTGGTTGCCACATCTTCTCCCATTTTTGTGGTGCTGGGAATCGAACTTGGGACCTCAGAGACTGCAGAGTGGCGCTCTACCAACTGAGCGTGTACTGTTCACTGTGGGCAACTTAAAGTGCTTATAATGAGTTATTTTCACAATCTGGGAACTTTTTTAATGCATTAATTGAAGAAACTTATGTAAACTAAAGATGTAGCTCTTCTGTATGTCAAAATTAAGGAGGAACAAGGGTAGGATGAAGAAAGCATGTGGTTTTTAAACTGGTTGATGTGCCCTGTATATCCAGTTCATCTAGTTCCATCTAGATGATATCTATATTTTCTCATCTTCCCTTGTTAAATGAAATACTTTAAACATATTAAATTCAAAAGAGTTTAATTGAGCAAGGAAGATTCCCAAATCAGACAGCCCTCAGAACCAGAACACATACAGACAGTTCCACCACAAGGGCAGGTTATATTTATCGCCAGAAAACAGGAAGTTACATATAGACAATGGAAGTTTAGTAGAGATAGGCCAATTGGTTATTGCATGTGTCTGTCTTATTTGAACGTAGTTTGGAGAGTTAGCTGCTTATGACAGGCCGAGACTCATCTACTGGTTATAAGATTAGGATACAATTTGTTTACACATCGTTAGTTCATTGTGTGCTGATAAACTTGTAGACCAAACTTAAAAGAGAGGTAGCTTTAGACCAAACTTAATTCAATTTAACATTAGCATTAATATGATTTTCTATAGCAATCATAAATATTTATGTGATCTCATCTCTAACTTGGCAATAGCAGGACACTGGGTTTTGCAAGGCAGGAACAAGTGAACAGAACAATAGAAAAAAATAGTCAATATCAGGTTGACCTTCAAGTTATTTTTTAAAGACTTAAAGCAGAGGGGACTTCCTTATTATGCTGACTCAGGTAGAATAGAATCTTGTTTTCAGGGAAAAAACTGACCTATTTTCAGTTCTTTATGCTTCCTTAAGGTCTCAGTTTGATTATGTGGCATTTAGCATGAGTGAATCCATTTTGCTTTGGTCAGGTCTTTTGGGGCCTAGTATAGAGCTCAGACCACTAATTGGCCTCCTCTAACTTTGTTTACCATGCATTATAAAATCATAACATATTAGCAATGATAGAGACCTTAAAGGTCTTTAAAGTTCTCTTAAAGTCAATTGTCATTTTAGAAGAAATGTGGTCCCTAGAGAGGTGAAAGAATATGCCCAGTATCCCATGGTACCTTGATGGCAGCTCCAGAACTTGAATCCAGTGCTCCTGTATCAAAATCAACTTTCCCTCCAATCTGCTGTGCTGTTCTTCACCTTGTTAGTCTCACTAGCAGACACTGTGAGCTTAATATTATTTCAAGCCATCTAGGGACTGATGGTCACCACAGCTTGGGCCAGACTATTGTCCTTTGTTCATTCTAGTACAGATGGGATACAGGACTGATCTCAGGAATGACAAGAGCTCTCCTGTCTCAGATTTGGTTTCCCCTTCCCTGCAGGATTCCCTGAGACTAATCAAATCTTTCTTCCTCCCATCTGTCCCCTGTGTGCAGCCTGAGCCTCTTTTCTGGGTGTGACAGTTCTCACTCCTACTGTGGGCCACGCCTGGAAGCTGGAGGCTCATCTGATCACAGTTAAGACTTTGGCACATCAGCTCAGGGGCTGTAGTTCCAGCTCTGCATGGTCTCTTTAAGATACAGTTAGACAAGAACACTAATCCTGATGGTTTGAACTAACTCTTGGCATCAGTTTGCCCAAAGCCTCGTCAGTCCTCCTGGGAGATTCTGCTCTCAGTGCTTGCCTCTGGGAAGGGTTGTGGTCCCTTAAGAGTTCTTTGTGAATGAGAATGATCATGTTCATCCACCCGCTCCATGGCCCAACTGATTCTAGGGGAGATAGCACTCATAATGTTTCTCTATCCCTTTGGGGCGTCAGATACTGAAAGCAATTCTTCTCTCATCAGAGGTTTGATTTGATTTTGTAGCTTTTCCTCCTAGAGTTTCAAAGCAGGTAAAATGAAGCCTTCCTGTGACATTTGGAAACCCTACCACTCAGCCCTTTTTCTGTACCTCATTTGGGAGAGAGAGAAGCAAGTAAGATCTCCTGATACTCCCAAATTTCTAAGCATCTTGGTTTTAGACAATCACATAAAATCCAGGCTTCTATTTTGTTTGTTTACACCTGCGGTTCAGTGCAGCTCCCTCAACCACAGGGAATGCTGCTGCGGCATTTCCCAGCCTGGAAGAATTCATTTGCATCCTGTACTTTCCCTTAAGACAACACAAAACCATAACAACATCCATACCAAGAGCAGCAATGCCTATGAGTAGGGGATTTTTCTACTTTCAATCAGCATTGCATTTATTCCCATTAAGTTGGCTTTGGCAGCTGACCACATTGAGGCCTCTCAAATAATCCATTAATTGTGGCAAGCTGCAGGTTTCCCTCTTGAAGCATGCTTCTGCTTCAGGCCTTCTGCTCTTTCCTGTGCCGCCCTGACACTGGGATGATGATGTGATTGGCATATAAATCTTTTCTCTCACGCTAGAGCAGGGAATAAAAGAAGAGCGCATGCCAGGCACTCAGGTCCTGTAGAATGAAAGAGGCAGCCACAGAACCAGAATGGGGAGATTCAGTGTTCCACCAGGGTCTTTCTGAGGGTGTTTGCCCAGTGGAGGGGGAACAAAATAACTCTGGGGAAGCTATTCTCCTGGAATTGCCCTCTTTGAGTATTCTGAAGTGTCCTCGGGGGCTTGGGAGGAGGCCAGGGATGATGCCAAATGGATTTCAGCATATACATGTTTTTATGATGTTTTCCACAAGGTTGTTAGGGGAATTCAGAAGATAGGGGCTCAGGCTTTGATCATTACATCCTATCAATAAGCACTCAGATGTTGATTTAATAAAATAGTTGGAAATAAAATTCTTTTCCTACCTCCAGCTGGGCAAGTTCAAACAAAATGATGAGCAGGAAATATCAGCCTTCATAGGGCTTGGTATCCTTTTTTTCTGGGCCCAGGCCTCTCAGACCAAGGGTACACTTGTACCAAACCCCTGCAAGAGGAGCTGAGTGCTAAGGGTATAGTATGGGGTAAGACAGACGTGTGAAGGAGAACTGAAAATGTACAGGAGGTTAGAAAAGAAAGCTGTGACAATGCCTGGCTCTTCCGGAGAGGAGCTTTCTGCATATGTATTGAAATGCACACATAAAAAAGTTATGCACCACATAGTGGTTTTGGTCAATGACAGATGAAATATATGACAGTGTTCCCATAAGATTAAAACAGAGCTAAAAATTCCTATCACATAGTATTTTTACTATACCTTTTCTATTTTTAGATATGTATGGATACACAGCCTTACAGCAGTACCACCCTGGCATCCAATCTCATCAGATTTCGAAGCTAAGCAGAGTTGGACCTCATTAATCCTTGGATGGGAGACCTCCTGGGAGTACTGGCTGTTGTAGCGTAGGGAGAAGGACCCAGCAGCCCACTCACAAAATAATCAGCCATCAAAACCCTATGAATAGCAAAGAAGCACTGACAATAGTGTTGGGCATGATAGTGTCGGGTAATGGAGAGGTAGGCTCTACCATCTACATTTGTGTAAGTGCACTCAGTGATATTTGCACAACAATGAAATCACCTAATGACACATTTCTCAGAAATAAGCAGTAAGTGACTATATTAGACCTCATATATGTTCTCATCCAACCAGCATCTGTGTCCAAACTTCTGAGTATTATAAACTACAATTAAATGTTTTGGATTTTGTTTTTAGTGCTTGGGTATTGAACCCAAGGCCTCGCACATGCTAGGCAAGTGTTCTACTACTGAGCTGCACCCCAGCCCATTTTTTATGTTTTCATTTAAGAAGGGGTCTCATTAAGTTACACAGGCTGCCTCTGGCCTCAAACTCATGATCTTCCTGCCTCCACCTCCTGAGTCCCAGGGATTACAAGTGTGTGTCACAGCACATGGCTGCTTTGGATTTTTTATTGTTATTCCAGTGCTTCTCCCTAGGCTAGCAGCATAGGCCTCACCAGGAACTTGTTGGAAATGTAGATTCTCGGGCCCCACTCCAGAACTAATGAATCAGAGACCTAGGGTGAGGTTTTAGCACTTTGTATTTTCATAAGCCCTCCAGGAGATTCTGACACATGGTCAACTTTGAGAACCACTGTTTTAGGAGGGTTTGTGCTCACTGCTTCTATTATCACTGTCCTTTTCTCTCTTTCAAATAGAAGCCAGCATGGTCAAATGAAAATGAAGTAAAAGAATACTCCATCTAGAGATGGTCTCTTCTGGTCTCTTCTGGCACCTAGTTGTGAAAATGGGTGACATGGGGGGAAGGAGCTGTAGGCACACAATGGCCTGAGAGATTTTTAATAATTCTAATTTTATGAGCTTTTGTTTCACAAGACTCATTTTTTCTTTAGTTTCAAGAAATTTTTTAATAAAAATAATTTAAGTTGTAAAGAGGCATCATATTGGATTTCCTATATAGATAAAAGGGACATAGGGAATGGATTATTTTATAAAATGTAATGCTTTATTGAGTTAAATGTCAAGTTAACGATCTATTTTCTTTGAAATTAAGGTTATGGAAGATCTTGAATCAAAACAATTCAATGAGGCAGAAAGACAGCAAATTCATTTTAGTGATTTACTTGGTAGCTTTGAGTAATTCCCCTCCTGTCTCCTTCCTCTACCTGCCCTACTTCCTTTCATGATATGTATAGACTGTGTTTGGTATTGATGGTAGTTCACAGATAATGTTTCTTAAGCACATTTTTGGTGTGCAGAATTCCTATGTATATCGGGCGGCCAGGTGCTTTATGATTGTGAAAAGAAGGTCTTGGATGATGTTCTGCCCAAGGAAAGAGAATTTCCCATTGTGCCAATGAATGAATGCTGGAGCTCTGCCAACTGTCTGCCAAATTGGATCTGTTAATCTCTGCTTGTAAGAGTTGACCAATGTACAACGTGGTCCAGGTAACTACAGTGAATTAATCAATAAACATCTGTTGAGGACCAAGTGAGTGTAGAAGATGCTATGAGTTTAGCATCAGGGAGAAAAGAGATGTGCTGGATGTGTTCTTACTTTCAAAGAACTTAAACTCTGAGTAAACATGCTTCCCCTAATAGAGTGACCAAATGTGTGGTTGTTAAAATGTGAATCACTCATCTCTGCAAAACTCCTCTACACTTCCTGTGTTCCACAATGCAAATGCCTCCATCCCTGCTAGATGCTCCATGTCCCAGTTCCTTGTGCCCTTTCTGATTGTAACCTGTTTCTACTTACCTCTCATTCATGTGCTGGGTAAGGACAATGCCAAGCACAGTCCTGACTCTCTGCTATTATATTTTTATTCCCTCTGTCTGGAATGCTTTCTCCTTCATGCTGGGCTTTCCCACTTTTCTTTTTATTTTCTTTTTAAAAAGTATTGGTCACCACTTAATATATTCTGTTTTTATCCCCATGTGTCTGTCAGTTTGTCGTGCTGTGGAGGTTTGTGTGTTGCTGTGATGCTGAAAGCTATGCCACCAGTATTTCAGGTATCAGCAGGGCTACCCAGAGTGGAGAGGTTTCAGCTGAGCTTCCAGACTAAGATCAACTAGGGAGAAGGACCCAGCATCCCACTCCCAAAATAATTAGCCATTGAAAATCCTATGAATAACAGAGAAGCACTGACATAGTGCCAGGTATGGCACAGTACCAGGTGATGTTTTGTCTGTTGTGCACAGGGTCGTTATAACAACAACAACAACATATGTTGTTATAGCTCTTATTTATTATTTGTGTCTCTCAAGAGAATGCAAAATCCATGAAAGCATAATCTTAGTTTGTTTTGCTCAGACAATGGAAGAATGAATGAGTGTATTTGGCTAGGCCAATGGAAAGAGGACAATTCTTAGCACCTCTTCTATCACTTATTTCTTCACTGTATAAGGACAATCTAGAATAGGAGTTAGAACCAATATTTAAATATATTTCCTGCCAGCATAACCCTTCCTAAAACCATTACATTTTGTTTCTATAAAGTCCATGATCAAAATTCTTAGACAAGCAAACAAATGGACCCCAAATTATGACCCAATTTGCATGTGATGCTATAAATTGTATTTTAGGACCAAATAAATTCTAGGACATATTCTCCAACCCTAAAACATGCACATTTCTTTTCACTTGGTTGATTATCATTATCCCAGAACTGTCTATATTCATCTTATTAATTCACTGAAGTTATTGTTTATTTTATTGAGTATCTAATATGTGCTAAAGATACTTCTCTAGGTTCTGGAGCTACAGAAATGAACAAGACAAACACCTCAGTCTTCATGGGGCTTATATTCATGTGAGAGAGGCAGATAATTACCAAGACAAATATATACTATGTTGGAAGGTGCTGGTCTACAAGCCTGGTGTCTGATCTAGTCAGATCTCGGAAGCTAAACAAGGTCGGCCTGGTTATATCCTTGGGTAGGAGATAGCCTGGGAATACTGGGTTCTGTGGGCTTGGAATAAGGACCTGGCAGCATAGTCTTGAAACAATCAGCTATCAAAAACCCTGTGAATAGCAAGGAAGCACTGACAATAGTGCCAGGCATGGCACAGGGTCAGGTAGGAACAGTTTTCTGTCATGAACTGAAGCAGCATGAAACCTTCACCAGATACCAAATTGATGCTTGTGCCATGCTCTTGGACTTCCCATCCTCTAGAGCTGTAAGCCAATATAAACCTCCATTCTTTATAAATTACTTAGTTTCAGGGTACCTTGTTGTAGTAACAGAAAATATAAGACAATGTCTCTCAGGGCCATTTTTGTGAAAAGATGAGCAAAAGGTGTCTTCAGTATGAATTCCCTGGTGTCAGAAGCCAGGCCTTATCAGACTGAGTGAGGTCCACCATTTTGTGTATAGTTACCTGGGCCACTATTGACTTTTTGGAGAAAAGACTCTCCTCACCTGTTTTTATTGACCGTGTGCATCAGTCACACTTCAATGAGGATAGATTTATTGCTGGTTCAAGAAAAGAAATTGGTTTCATTAATCAACTGGTTAATTTTTAGTAAGGCATATGAAGAAATTATTAAAAGAATTAGCACATTGTTGGGGCTTCAAAGTGATTTGAGTTGAAGGGGTGACAGAGTCAGATTAAAATAGAGGAAGAGGGTCTATCTTAAAATGGAGTCCTCAGGAGGCCAGCTCCAAGTCAATGCAGTGAATGGAGAACAGGTGGCTTGAGAGGTAGACATCCTAGAAAGCACTGGCAATCAGTGGATGATGAGATGGTAGACAATAGAGGTGGCTCCTGCTTACTATGGTTCAATTTAAGATTTTTCAGTCAGCTTCTACAATGGTGCAAGGGCTGGGGTTTAGCTCAGTTGGTAGAGCGCTGCTCCATACTTTCTGAGGGCCCAGGTTCAATCCCCAGCACTCCTAGAATTAGAGAAGGGTGTGGCAATCCTGAAACAACCCTGAAACAATTAGCCATTGAAAACCCTATGAGAGTCTCTATGAGTAGGATACAACTTGACCGTACTTAACAATAACAACGATGGTGCAAAAATTGTCCTCATTCTGTACAAACCACTCTTCAAATATGGAATTTGGATTTTCTCCTGGGCTTGCATCATTTGGTGCAATCCTGTATGACCCTGCTGGGAAGCAGCAGTGACCACAGCTCCCAGTCAGTCAGCCCTACTAGAGATCATGGAGAGAGATAGCCCACAGCCAATAATATACTGTGTGCTGTGTTGCTAAGGTGGGATGGGCAGTAGATTAAGTATGTTAAGTGCATTTTCCACCTAAAATATTTCAATGTACAGTGTGCTCAGCAAGATATAACTCTGTCTTAGATTGAGGAACATGTATAACAGGTATGTATTACTGAACCAGTTACCATGGTGGGTGACTCAAATTCTGAGATGTTGTCGGGGGATATGGTTATTTTATCCCTGCTTGTGGGGGCAAGGAAGCTGGACTATTTGGATCCCAATTCTAGCCTGCAACTGGTTGGGAGCTACCCCTGGTGATGCTAACTGATCCTCCAATAAGCATTTGCTCTGAGCCTGAAAAAGTCCCCAGGCAGAAGTTGCAAGTGTTTGTAGTAAGAAGCTCGTGGCCTGCCAGGGGATGAGATGTACACTGAGGTGTTTGGGCAGGACTGACAACCCCTGATTACAGAATCAGAGTCTTGAGGGCAGATTCTCATGCACATTTCCTACTTCACAGTGCAAAAAGGCTTGGATCTGATGCTCCTAAAACTACCTGGCCCTGAACAAAGGACTTTGCAGGCATAAGCACATCATACATACGCAGTAATGGAACAATGAGTAGGTGCCACGTGGCAGAGGTTGGACCTCACCCCCAGGCATGCTGATCACCCATTATCAAGAACTACTTCCTGTGTATGTCTTCCAAATACATTCTAAACTTGTTGTAAAATCTGGGCTTTCTGAGAACAGAGGCTTTTCCTATTGCTGTCTCAGCTTAGCCCATAGTTTGCAGGTAATATATTTCAGTAACATTTAGAAAATTTACTGCACAGCTTGTTCTACACACAAAAGCTAAATGTTAATGCAGTGTTTTACTAACTGTGCTAAAATCAGCTAGCCAGCTGGTGAATTACCCAGAGGCCCTTTACTGTTGAGACTCACATGGGGTTTGTAGGCAGCCTGAATGTCATTTATGGAAAATCACAGTGGTGATGTCAGGCGGGTGCTCTTCAGCTTTATGGACGGACCAGGCAGATTAGGTATTTACACAGGGATCTTCCTTATCTCCTGGCAGGCTCCCTTCCTCCAGTTCTGCCAGGTGAATGTGCTCTCCATGCAGAAGGCCTGGAGCATGGAAGAGCCACACTGGTTGGCCAGCGGGTCATGTTCCTGTTCAGTGGCGTTGCCATTAGCAAAAGGAGCCACAGATGTAAGGGAAAAGTGAGAGGCCCAGCTTTGCCATTCAGTCAGACTCCTGGTTAGAAAGCAGAGGAGTGCCAGGGTAGACATGGGCGTGGCCACCAGCACTAGGGACTCAGGCTCCATATGGCACACTGGAACATTGAACTGAGGCTCTGCATTTGAGTTTTGGCTTCAATGTTTTTTGCTACCATAATTTGCCCTGTGATTCTTTTCAGTGAACCATTTTATTCCCTCGGAACTCTAGTTTGCTTCTTGGTTTAATAGGTGGCGAATTTGCTTTTTTAGCATACACTAGTAATGGCGTTTAGAGAAAGGACCTAACAACCCACTCCTGACAAACAATCAGCCATTGAAAACCCTATGAACAGCAGAAAAGCACAACAATAGTGTTTTGTGTGTTGTACATAGGGTCTCTATGAGTTGGACACCAACCTGATGGCACCTAACCACAACAACAGTAATGGAGTGCATGTTGATTCATGTGCTCATTCATTCGTTCACTTTAGTGCCCTCTAGGTAGCTGCTGGGTTTGTAGCTATAAGAGTCTTGGCTAATTCTCTCAAGAATACCTTGCCTCAGACTGAGGGATCAGAAAGCTGCCTTTGTCCTGACTTTATTAATAGTGGCTGAATTGTAGGCAAATGGTTTGATTAGTATTGTGCAGTGGTGGTCTTCTTAAGAATGCAAACTTGTTTCTGTTTCTTTGAAGAATTGGGGAATCCTTACCTGTGGAAAGGTGAAATTTTATAGTTGATATCAAGGTGGTTCTTGCTTCTTTTTGTCCTTTATTGTAGTTCATATCTAGTGTTTGAGCTGCTAGTTGAAATATTATTCTTGCAATTATTCTTGCTTATAACCTCAAATTATTCTTACATGCTCATTGATCTGGGTGGAGGAATTTTCATGTTATGCTACTGAGGAAACTGGAGGAACTTGGAGAAAATTTGGTTCTTTGGGTGAAGTAACCTAAGATTAGGATGATCCCCCAAGAAAAAGAAGAAAGAGAAATTAGAAGTTCAGTCAAACAAGCTTTTAGTACAAGATACAACTTGAGAGAGAGAAAAGGAAGGGATACCAAGAGATTGGGGCCCTGAGTCTTTTTCCCCCAGTTTTATTGAGTTTCTAGTTGCTTCTTGCCTACCATGACATGAGCCCTGGGTGTGAAACTCGCACTTGTCCTTTCTCTTGCCAGCTGAGGAGGAAATAACCTTAGTATTATTGATTTTAACTTTGCAGTGCAGAGGACTTCTCTGTGTGGCCTTGGACTGAGGAGGTGCCTGAGACAGGAAGGAATAATCACTATCTGTATTCATTATCATTAGTTTAGCTTTTAGCTTTGGGTCAGGAAGAACCAGCATTTATTGCTATCGGTTTACCTCTTGCTTTGGGTCAACTTAAAAATTTGCCTTGTTGGTCAGTTATGGACATTCTGTGAATTTTAGCACTTACAGAAAGGCTAGTACTGGTTTATATTTAATCTAGCAATGGAAGACCAGCACTTGAAAGTAAATTATAGGTACTTTGGGTTTTTTCTCCAGCTCCTGAAATCTGCCTCCTTCCCCAAATTTTCCCAACTCCCTACCTACTCTAATACTTTGGGTTTGTGTTCTGTGTTGGCTTCCAGAGCTCTGTACTAATAGGAGGAAATACAGGCAAATTGTAGACAGGAAGGAAATCTAAATGTGCATCCTGATATGCTGGGTACGTGTAAGCTTAGTATAGCAAGCACAAGAGAAGAGACTCTGTATAGAACACCCTTCTCCTGCATCTGGAAGTTACCCTAATTTCACACCCACTTGACTTTTTATTTTAATCTCTTGCCTTAGGACAAACAGAAAGATATAATTCAAATCCAACTGCTTCACTCCAAAGTCCAATCTCTTAATCATTCATCTGCAATGCCTCGCTCCTCATCCATAAAACTTCCTTATCAGAGTAACTTCTTGCATTTTAAAGACTAGATTTACATTGGCCTAAGTCTCTTAAACCAAAGTCTTTCTTGTGTGTAACAATTTTAGTTCTACTAAGCAAGTCTGTTTCAAGGGAGGAAGCTGGGAAAAGGGAGCATTAACTATAAAAAATGCCTGTATTCATGCAAGTTTATATATATTTTTACTAGATTGCTTTTTAATATTTTAACTGACAAAATAAGAATTGTATACATTTAAGAGGTATAGGACGATGTTTGTATATAGCTTGGTTGCTAAAAATGTATACATATTTTAAGAGATATTATCTATGTATTATTCTTCAAAGTTGAATTGAATTATGGTAACAATGTATAGTATGATGTTTACTCAAATGATGACATTAATCAAATGAATGCTAGTGCCAACAAGCATACACTAGATTCTTAAAACATCAAAATGGAAAGTTTCATCCCATGATGTGTATATATTTTTGGCACTCTGTGTGTGTGTGTGTGTGTGTGTGTGTGTGTGTGTGTAGAAAGAGAGAGAGAGAGAGAGGGAGAGAGAGGGAGAAACTGTGGCATGACTGAATAAAGCTAATTAACCTAATCTACTTATCATTTTTTTGTAGAGTGAACATTTCAACTCTATTCTTTTAGCAATTTTGAAATATATGTTATTACTAACTATAATCATCATTCTGTGAAGCAGATCAGTAACACTTATTCATCCTCTCTAACTGAAACTTTGTACTCTTTGAATATCATCTCCCCTTTACTCATTTCCCTTCCCCCTCAGCCACTTATGACCACCATTCTATTTTTTACTTCTGTAAGTGTGACTCTTTTAGATTCTACATATAAGTGAGTTCATGCTCTATCTTACTGTCTTTCTGTGACTGTTTTCTAGATTTGTCGATGTTGCCAATGACAGGATTTCCTTCTTTTCTATGGCCATTTTAACAGGTATGAGGTCATAGCTAATTTTGGTCTAAATTTGCATTTCTCTGGTGCTTAGTAATGTTGAACATTTTTTCATATATCTGTTGACCATTTGCTTGTCTTCATAGTAGAATGTTTGGTGATTTCATCCTATCTTTACCTGCCCCAAGAGGAGCAATTTTAATGAAATCATTCTGATATTCATTTCATCATAATGAATATCTTCCCATGGCAGTTTAACAGTGGGAAACTGCTGCAGTTTGCCCATTATTTGTTGTTGCTGTTCTTTTCTAAATCACATCCTCCTTTTTGATTTGTAAAATTTGGTTCATTCAAGAAACAGTGCTGGAAGTAACATCTACTTGGTGTAAGGTATGGAAGAGAGACAGGAAGAAAGGTAAAGTAGAACTGGAGGAGCCTATTCTCTCTGCAGATGAGGGGCTAGCTAGACTGTGATGAGAGGTTTTATCTAAATTAATTTTATTGGAGTAGTGGAGACATTTAATCATACAATTTGATGATGATGATGATAATGATGATAGTACATGCTCTAGTACCTGTACAAATTAAGTACTTTTTTTTACACTGCAATTATATCATTACTGCCAGTCTAATTACAGTCTTCTTTGGGCACATTGGCCATCCAGCCTCTCAGCACTGCTCCATAGAATCACATTGCTATTGTTGTTAGGTGCTGTCAAGTTGTGTCTGATTCATAGCGACCCTGTATACAACAGAACGAAACACTATCCAACACTGTACCATGTCTGGCACTATTGTCAGTGCTTCTCTGCTATTCATAGAGTTTTCAATGGCTGATTGTTTTGGGAATGGGCTGCCAGGTCTTTCTTCTAAGCCAATAGCACTTGGTATTCCCAGGTGGTCTCCCATCCAAGGACTAACCAGGCCCGACCCTGCTTAGCTTCTGAGATCAGGCGGGAGAATCACTAGCCATCTTTAAATAAGCTAATCCCTGAGGCAATTCATCATATTGCATCTTTTACAGTTGACCTGGTCAGAAACATCCTAATCATAATTCAATGCTTGTGTTGTTGTTGTTGTTGTTGTTAGGTGCCATCGAGTCAGTATCTGACTCATAGCGACCCTCATAGGGTTTTCAATGGCTGACTGTTTCGGGATTGCCTTGGGATTGGATTGCCAGATCCTTCTCCCATTTTTGTGGTGCTGGGAATTGAACTCTGGACCTCAGAGACTACAGCACAGCACTCTACCAACTGAGCTAAATCCCAGCCCACCTTTTCCCAGTGTTTTTATTCTCATTGAAAGTCCCATAGTTATCTTGCCATACCTCAGTTTTACCTGCACTAGAGACTATTTCTGTCATGCTAATTTAGCTTTACATAACTATAAGGAAATGCCTGGGACAACTGGCTTATCAAGAGAAAAGTTTTGATGAGCTCAGAGTTTGGGAGTTCAAAGCCATCGTGCCTGCATCAGCTTGGTTCCAGTGAGAGTAGTGGATTGTGGACTTCATGATAGGGATGTAGGCATGAGTTAAAAGGCTCACATCTCCAACTGGAGTAGAGGGAGAGAGAAGATGACTGGGGTCTTATAATCCTTTTAGGGGCACATTTTCAGTGACCTAAGGACCTCCCAGTATGCCACCCCCCAGTATTGCCACCCTGCATATGAAGCCTTCAAATTACAGTAGATCCTTTTGGGACACTGAAATAATTAAATGATATCCAAACCATAGCACATGGGAAAGTTTAGTGGGCAACTCAATATTTATTTTCCATATACCACTCAGAATATATATTATCAGGCAATTCAAAATATACCTTTCAACTCTAATGAAAACCCATTCAGTCATTTCCACATGATGTGAAAGCAGCCAGAGCAAAATTTGATTTTATTTATTTAGATAAGATTTTTTGATTTTTACCTATACTTTGATTATTGAGAGCTTTTTAATAGCTCCCCAGGACTGAAACAGAAGGAGGAGACCTCCACAGCTCAGCATTTTCCAGGATTCAGAGCAGCACTAAGATCTTTTTCATATAGCCCTAAAAACCAATTTACAGGATATTTTCAGAGTTCAAGAGCAGCTTGATACATTCTTTGAGTTCTTGACTATCAAAATTTGCAGTGTCTTCTATTTATGGGTCTGGGCTGTGGTAAGCAGAAGTGAGGAGAGTTAGCTATTACTTAATTCCTAAACATCTTTGAGTAAAAAAAAGGTAGCTATGTTGTGTGGACAACCTGATTTCAGATAGGGGTGGTGGTGAGGAATGAGAGTGGACAGTCCCACCTGGTTCTCATTGATTTAGAAAGTGTGGTAGGAAAATCCACTGATATTTTAAATTGTGCTTCGTTTTTGTTATACTAGTGCCTCTTGGATTCCAAGATCATTTCTCCTGTCTTGGGGGGAGATTTGTGTCACAGGGCTAAGTACCCCACTGTGTTCTACTTCCTTTCAGGTTCTTGTTTTCAAAAGCCCCGGCATGAAGTGTTAGGGTTTGGGGAAAGAATTGTATTTTCTTCACCATTTATTATGAAATATTTCAAACATAGGGTCTGGGGTTTAGTAGTAGAGTGCTCCTATGCACTTTCTGAGGCGCTGAGTTTTATCCTCAGCACCACAAAAATGAGAGAAGCAATCCTGAAACAATCAGCCATTGAAAACTCTATGAATAGCAGAGGAGAACTGACATAGTGCCAGGCATGGCACAGTCTCAGGGAGTGTTTTGTTCTGTTGTACATAGGGTCACTATGAGTCGGACCTCACTTGATGGCACCTAACAATAACAACAATTTCAAATATATGGCAAAATTGAAAGAGTTTTACAGTGAATTCCCATTATTCACCATCTAGGTTTTGCCATTAATATTCTACTATACTTGCTTTATCACATTCACTCATCTTTCAATCCACTCAGAGAGATACATTTTTTGAAACAGATGCTCCAAGAGCAGAAAGAAAAGAAGAAAACCTCCCCAAGATTGGGAAGGTGGTTGTGCTTTGGGACTTGGGTAATGGTGGCTCATGGTATTGGCTTTCACAGTGGCTGGGAGATGGAAAAGCCTGAGAGAGGCATGTAAGGGGAGTAGGTTCCCAGGCACTGGGGTGTCCAAGTGGAGGAAAGACATGGTAGATCTGCATTCCAGGGACCATAGTGACTCTGACATTGGTGATAGAGAATGTGGATTGAAGACCGCAGGACCTTCCTTGACCTTGAAGTTCTGTATCATACCTCATAGGAGTTTGAATAACTTCTAGGAGTCAGAGATAGGGACGGAGTTTTTCTTGGGTCCAGTGGATATAGGAGCTCAGTGTAAATGTAATTTTATTTTTGAAAAATTACGTACTTTTATTTGAACACCTGAGATTTTGGAGTCCAGTTCACACTTGATATAAATCTACTTGTGTGTGAAAATTTCACTGAGAGCCATTGTGGAATAGTAAGATCATATAAGGAAAAAAAGATTCTTGAAAGTGTTTTCTCTACCTTTCTGTAAGCAATGGTTTGAATGTGTCAAGATTTGGAGGAAGGATCTTTGAGAGCATTGTCTGCTTCTGCTTGCTTAATTCAGAGCTATAGTCACTTAAAATCAACCTCCAGTTTAATGTTACCTTTTAACCAAGGCAATTATTATTATTTTTTATTATTATCTACCTGCAACCTCTTGCTTAAGTGGAATGGGAGGTGTAATTCAGACTGTAGCCATGGGTGGAGGACATCAAAGAAAGAACTAATAATGAGCAACAATTAGTTTCCAGATTTTCACTGATAAAAGATGTCAAATTAAGTGTTTCTTCACAAAGAGCAGAAAAGTTATATCAATTTTCATTCTTTGGTCCCAATCTCCTGTTTAGGAAGCAATTCTACTCAAAGAAACCGTCCCTTTAGAATGAAGCATTTGTAACTATGGTTTTGTCCTAACCCCCAAATATGTGTTTAATAGCAAGATATGATAGGCAACCTGTATGGATTAATGGGTCTTTTCACATCCAGGGATGCTATTTGAATCATATTGTTACAAAGCCAGAGGAGCTAAAGCCTTTAGTGGCTCAACTAAGCATCTCTGGTGCATGTTCTATAATAAATCACACATTGGGGGGCCTGATGCTTTACCTTAATGCCCTGGATTTCAATATATGCTTGTTTCCTGTTCCTTTTGCAGCCTATATTTTTCTGTAAAGGGAGAGTGCCTGCTTCAGAAGCAGCTCCAGCATTAGCCTGTGTAGGACTGCTTTGTTATGTGTGACCAGATTTTTGAGGTGTCCTTTAGAAGATAAGGAAGGGTCAGGCAAGGAGCTACTGAGATCTTAAGATTAAACTCAGTCTCACCAGGGGCAATGAAGGAGTGGTGAGGCTGGCGCAGGCTGACTGTTACTTTAGATGGGGATCTGGGCAGGCAGCAGGCTACCCAGCCATAGAGCATCCCCTTACCTCTGGACTCTGGGTTTTAGGAGATAGCCATGAGCAAGAACTGTCTATGGTAAATACAGCAGCAGGTTAAATTAGAAGGAGGTTAGCAAAACTATGCTATTACAAATAGATAAGCTTGGCAGAGAACTTAGTCTCAAAAGTACTTCCTTTAAGTTGCCCTCTAGTCTGGCCTATGCCTTTGTATATATGAATGGTGAATTGGCAAAATGCCCAGCAGAGTTCCTGGTTCATCACAAACCTTCAATAAAAGTTTGAGTGAATGAATGAGTGAATGAACAAACCAATACCCAAATAAAGCTGAGACATCCAAGACCTCTCTCTAGTTAGAGACATTGTATTTTCCATCCTGTGTTTACTTAGACTTTAAAAAAGAATATCTAGAGAATTATGCTCTATTCAGGCCATTTTTCTTTGGGCCTGTTGGGCAAAAGTGAGGCTTACCCCTCATGTATGTTCTGTTGAGTCAAGTGGAATGTGGCAAGGACCCCCTTACAATGCTTCAGGTCCAGGAAATGTTACTGACTGATCTGGAACCCCTGGCAGAGGGCAAAAATGAGTTTAAGCAATTAGAGACTCCTGTCACATGAGTGACTAAATAGTGCTAACCTGATGGTGAAGGCATAGTGTGACCAATTTATTGAGGCTTGGCACAGAAAATGGTAGAGGGTGGAGGTGGAGGGTAAATGTGAGATGGAATAGAGGACCATGATATCTGAAAACATCTTTGATTGGCATAAATTTTTTTTATTAAAAATACAAGCTATGTTAGAAATACATCCCTTGTTGTTGTTAGGTGCTGTCGAGTCAGCATCTGACTCATAGCAACCCTATGTACAACAGATGAAACACTACTGTTGTGCTTTTCTGCTATTCATAGGGTTTTCAATGGCTGATTGGTTTTTGGCAGTGGGTTGCTGGGTCCTTCTCCTAAGCCTACAGCACCTGGTGTTCCCAGGTGGTCTCCTATCCAAGTCCTAACCAGGCCCAACCCTGATTGCATTCTGATATCTGATGGGATTGGACACCAAAGTGGTATGGCTGCAGACATAGATCCCTAGAAGGGGCCAAAGAAAGGTCTGTTAATTGGTCATGTGATTTAGTGATGTACTGAGGTTACCATAATAGATGCTCACCACTGTGCAAGGTGCACCTACATACCGAGAACAATGTGGTGTGGTGGCTTTCAAGGAGATAAAAGTGGGGTTTGTCCTCCCCACTAGAACCTTGGAGTGTAATTCAATTGTCTGCAGTTAGAGGAAGATTGCATGAAGGTAGGTGGCCACGAGCTGTCTTAAAGAATAACTAGGTCAATAACTTCTATCAACATTTTAGTGGATATCCTCCAACCTTTGCTATGTGCTTGAAAGCAAGCATATGCAGGCATATTCTAGCAAACGCCTTTGGCACTTATCAGTTCTGTACCTGTTAGTCTGACATCTAACTACTAGCAAATGTCACCCTCTATTTGAAAGCTTTCTAAAACTACTGGTATATTCTCTGTCTGCATATGAGACAAGTTGGTGGTGCCAGGGAGTTAACGTGCCTGAGGAGCAGTCCTTGACCAATAATTTGTGACAATGGTATGTAATATCCTAGCTCCTTCACCCCTCAGTTGAGATGACTTTAAAATGTGTTCCACAGTATCCCCAGAGATCCCTGGAGGGATTAACCACCAATTATTTACAGTGGTAACCTACTTGAAAATAAAAAAAAATTTTGATTGGTTAATTCCCTTCCCTGTCTCATCTCTTCACTCCTGTGTTGGTGTGTAAGTGTGCATGCGTGTGTGTTTGTGTGTGTATTTTCATCACTTATTTGGAAAAACAAAAATAGATGTTGAAGATCTCCTGTCAGTACATTTAGATTTATCTAATTATTTTTAGCAATTCGCTGCATGATAAAATCAGGTTGAGTACACTCTATTTTAATAACCATTTCTCTGGAAATTTAATTTCATTTTTCCTGTTTTATTTTCCTCTCACCAACAATGAAGAGAGGAGCTCCTATTAAGATTCAGTTTGCACTGTGTCTGTTATAATACTGATACAAAAAAAAAAGACAAAAACAAAAAAACCTTAAATTCTTCTGGAAAGTCATGTGATGAAATTTTGCCCTAGTGCCTGAGGATGGAGAATAGTTGTGGTGATAACAGAATCATTTGCTGGACATGACAGTGATGTCTGCATAATTTGTTCCCTTGAGTCCTATGGGAAGAATCGTTTGTTTATTAGGTGCCTGCAGGTCCCATATTGGAGTTTTGAAGGGAAGGGAAAGGTTGATTGAATTAACTTAGTGAATGAATCTAGGGAAGCCAGAGTGGGGTAGAGATTTAGGAAACCTACAATCAAGGCTGCTTCCTCATGTTTTGGCAGGGCCAGTGGGCATGAGTTTATATAGGCTTCCTTGTCTATCCTTGAACTTCTCCACCTTTGACAGTCTTTTGTTTTCAGAGTATCATATTTGTACCTAGATTTTAGTCCATGCTCAACTAAAAAGGTCCTTAAGTGAGCATGTAGAACTGTCTTCCCATTCTACATGTGTGAAAATTGAAGCCCAGAGTGATCATGTGATTGTCCAAGGTTACACAATGAGATGATAGGTTATATGGAGTTGGGGACAATGATAATCCAGAATGTTCTCAGATTGTATTGAATTGAAAGGTCATGTATGGGAAGATGATTCCAGATGTAAGCTCTGGTGAATGTTGAAATGGAGTCATTGTTCCTGGAGACTTAAGTAGGAACAAGATAGCACAATGAAGAGTTCTAGATGTCTTTGATGCCTTAGCCCTTCCTAGAAAGAGGGGGTTAGACTAGCTCAATTAATCGACAAGTGTTTCTTGAAAACCTATTGCAGGTGGAAGATGCATATGGTCTCTGTCCTCTGAAGGTTATCATCTAATCAGTAGCACTGATATTGTCACCAAAGTGACTTCTCAGCCTACACACAGGGCATTGGGTACAATAGGCACAGTTACTGGAATACTACTTTTAAAGCTCTTCTGCCATGTGTTCTTTCCATGATGTGCTGTGTTACCACAGGCCCAAAGTAACAGGGAAGAGACTATGTTTGAAACCATGAGCCCTTAAAATTGGTTATCTCAGGCATTTTGTCACAGTAACAGAAATCTGACTAACACAGAGGTAACCTTGGATCACTCTCAAAGGATGATATAAGGACAGGAAGAGAGAGAAGGTGCCAAGGGTACAGAGAAGCTTAGGGGAAACTGTGAGCAGAGGGTCTGAGAATAATCTGGATTATCATTGTCCCCAACTCCATATAACCTATCATCTCATTGTGTAACCTTGGACAATCACATGATCACTCTGGGCTTCAATTTTCACACATGTAGAATGGGAAGACAGTTCTACATGCTCACTTAAGGACCTTTTCAGTTGAGCATGAACTAAAACCTAGCTACAAATATGATACTCTGAAAATAAAAATGTACAGCATGGGCTTGGGAGACTCAGAATTTGTCAGCTGTTGGGGAAGTCGCAAAAGGAAGGTTGGAAAGGAAGTCATGAGTTTCATGCTACAAAGCCTTGAGCACATGCTAAGCGGGAACACTAGAAGATGCCATGTTTTCTGATAGTTTCTTCTTGTATAATTATTGCTACCCTTCTGCTATGGTTTGGCTATGGCTTGAATGTGTCCCCTAAAAGGTCATGTGTTGAAACCTAACCCCATTGTGAAGTGTTAAGAGGGTAGAAACTTAATTGGACTATGGCATTTAGAAGTGGGGCCTTTGGGAAGTGATTAGCAATAGATAAGGCCATCAGGATGGAGCCCTCATGATTGAATCTTTGCGGCTTTATAAGAAGACAGGTGGGAAATGGGGGGAGAAAGAAATGCGAAGGAGGAGGAGGAGGAGGAGGAGGAGAAGAAGAAGAAGAAGAAGAAGAAGAAGCAGCAGCAGCAGCAGCAGCAGCAGCAGCAGCAGCAGCAGCAGCAGCAGCAGCAGCAGTGGCAGCGAAGGAGGAAAAAGTCACATATGCCTGCACTATCTCTTGCTGTGTGCTGCTCTGTGCTGCACTGAGGCTTTGCCAACAAGAAGGCTATCAAAAGATGTAGCCCTTCGATCTTGGACCAGAAATGACCTAAAATAAACCTATTTTCTTTATAAAGTTACCCACCCTCAGGTATTTCACTACAGTAGTGAAAAACGGACTAAAACACCCTCTTGTGTATACACAAACTAGCTTGAGGAGATTTAAGAACTCAAAGCCTCATTCTTGTTTTGAGAGTTGTTGATCTGTGATACAAATTTTCTCACCCCATCCATTTTTGTGAAACATCTCAGTGAGGTATCTTTATTCTATTTCTACCCAATTAATAGATTTTTTGAAAAGGCATGAACTTATTAGAAACAACTGAGGCCCCAGTGTGTTAAAGAAAGAGTTGACCTATTATAGATAATCTTAAAATGGTAATTAATCCATGTGTATTATTACTTAATTGGCACTTACTTTTCTATATTAAGGGTATGGTGTGAGAGAATAAAAAACAGTCCTTCTCAGCTTTTGCATAAAATTCCGGCCCTTTGGAAAAACATCTGGGACTAATGTGGATGTTAAATCTGTTAGCTCACCCACACCAGAGTTTCATTTGCTCTTTCATGATAAAAATTTTCCCTTACAGTTGCCCAGATCCACATGTATATTATTCAGGATCTGATGAAGCATGGACACCATTTGTTGGCCACATCCTCTGAAAACCACTCTAAGTAGATTTCCAGAGCCTTTAAAAATATGCTGGGTTCTGGAAAACTTCCAAATATAGGAGGCAAAAAAGCAATAACTTAAGCCTTTTGAAAATAATTTTAATTTTAGCTTTCTCTTCTTACTTTTACTCTCTTACAGATCTAGTCAGGATATTAATAGAGCTAATATTCTACATTTCCTATTTGTTTTAAAAAGATACAAGCTGACCATTGATTTAAACTTTTCAACTACAAAAATTCTATTTTCTGTATTGTTCTTATCTAAAGGAGATTAGTTCTGTGTTTCCTGCACTCAGCAAACCAGTTTGTGTTTCTGATTGTACTTCCCCATGCTGGGACTGAACCAAGTATTCCTTACCATCTCCAAGTGGTAGTGTGCTTCCCCTTAGAACAAGTTGCTTCTGTGGCTGTAAAGCATGTTGCCATGGCAATGGAGCTCTCCTGGTCTGCTGGAATGGAAGTTCTTCAATTCTGCCAACAGTGATTCTCACCCTTGGTGTGCCACTGGAAGAATCATCTGGGTATTTGCTAGAAATGTTCATTCCCAAACCCCATCCTTAAGCGTTTTCATTTAGGAAGTTTGAGAGTGAACCTCATTCATTACCATCTTTCCAGTGATGAGCATTCACTTGGACCACAACCCCATCATCAGAAAAACTATAGGCAACACCTAGTTATGGCTAAAGTTAGATCCCTAGAGAGTGTTACACTATGTCTGCATTGTGTCAGTGTCCAGGATTGCCCCTTTAAATTCCCAAAGAATGCACATTCTGCCCTTTTCAAGATCTTCATATGCAAACATCTGTTATGCATATGCTTTGTGTTTACTCTCTGGTCTTTAAGGGTAAGATTCCCCAGCTCCCAAAACAAGGTCATCTGTTAGTAATTCCCTGCTTCAATTGGCAAATGACCTACCAAGGACATGCAATTGAAATTAGCATATGTATCCTGGAGGTTAACAATTTCCTTCTGCCTGGTACTTCTAGGGGTAGCTCATTGTGGTGTGTCTATGGGAAGGAGAGAGAAATAGAGTCACTACGAAACCCTTTTGAAAAGACTAGCATCTCATCTCATGAGAAAGCAATTCCTGGGGGCTAGACTAGAAGGGTGTTTATGAATTTGAGAGCTGTCTTGACCCATTCTGGAGCTCAGATTTTTTAAGGCATGAGGATCAAGCATATTGGTTTAGGAGAATGGAAATAATAAATTCTTTGTTGAAAATACAGTCATGTGCTGCATAACAATGTTTTGATCAATAGTGGACTGCTTATAAAACCATAGTCCCATAAAATTATATTTCTTAGTGATATCTTAGCCATCTTAGTTTATGTTAAGTATTCTATGATGTTCCCAGAACAATGAAATTGCCTAAGGACACATTTCTTAGAATGTATCCCTGTCATTAAGTGACATGTAACTGTAGTGATCAGTACCTTTGTAATGTGTACTACCCACTGTCCTGTCTGTGTGCTTTCATCTTTATTGGTTATTTTGTTAACTGCCAGAGGAGAAGGTGAAACTGTGATTTGGCAATTAGCTAACTGTGAAAGGGGTGAAGTAGAATGGGGGTGGGGTGGGGCAGTTGTAGTGTCTGCATTGACTAGGAGTAGGTAAAGCTCAGACCCTACTATTGTGAAAACCTGTTTCAGCCACCTCAGTGGAAGACTAGCTATTTATCAATTAATTTGTCAATCATTACTCTTCTCAAAGATGTGTTAGATGACTTTTTTCTGGTTTAGCAGTTGCTCACAAATTCAACTGTATTTACTCAATATACATACATTGAAAGCAGTAACCATGTCTCAGGCATCGTGCTAGGTGATATCTAGAAATTTTAAAATAGTACTTTGTTTTTCTGTTTGAATTTCACTTTTTTTCCCAAACAAGGCAGCTCAAACAGGACTTCACAGGGCATGTAGCAAATACGTCTATTTGGAACCTAAAATCTGCACTGGATAAGACCAGGCAAATATTTCCTTTTCAGTTTTCAGGGAGACTAGAGAATCACTGATCTTATTTTCCATTTTATGAAGGAGAATTACCTTCAGAGCCTCCAAAAACTCTTATTAAAAGTGCTCTCAATCTTAAATCTCTTTTCCAGGCTGAATAAATTCAGACGTCTTTGATCTCTCCCTTTTGGTCTGAGTTTTTAATTTTTCCAACCCTTATCATTTTGAAACAAGTAACGTTTGCTGTTGCTGTAAACCGAGGCAGATTTTTACATGAAAAACACATTATTATTTGGAAATGACTTCAACAGCCACAAAATGCAAGTGGATAGCAGTGTGGAGAAGAAATGGTGCCAGTGCGGGGTTTGGAGCCAGATGACTTTAGATTCAAGTCTCATCTTAGCCAATAAGTAGTTACTGGAAACTGGGTGTGTATATTAATATCTTAGCCTCAGTTTCTTCTTCTGTGAGAGGGCATATTTATAACTTCTTGAGGGGCTTGCTGTGATGATTAAATGAGACACTCCATATAAAGCACCTGGCTTATAAATGCCAGTTTCCTTTTTCAGCTTGCCTGCCACCAAAAATAAGAATATATGAAGAAGGAAATGTATTAAGGGAAGACTGTATGTCAACAGGAGAAGATGAGGTGGCTTGGGGTTTAAATGACCTTGATCTTTGGTTATTTATGAAGTTATCTCTTGGTTCCAATAATTCAAACCAGGCTTCTAAAATGTATTGGCCATTATAACCAGAAGTAAATCTAAACTCTTGGATGCTTTCTTTGTCATTGTGCCCACCCATCATTCAGCTCTCTTTCCTCAAGATTCTTTTGCTGAAAGTAAAATATTGTAAAAATAAAGCAATTGGCCAGATGTATTCTTTAAAAGATATAAGGGGTGACTATCTGGTAATTACTTAGAACTGTGTCTAAAAATCACCTGAAAGCTTTTTGGGACTATCCATTTTGATATCACCTGTTGTTGTTAGGTGCCGTCGAGTCCGTATCCGACTCACAGCGACCCTCGTAGGGTTTTCAGTGGCTGACTGTTTCAGGATTGCCTTGGGAGTGGATTGCCAGGTCCTTCTCCCATTTTTGCGGTGCTGGGAATTGAACTCTGGACCTCAGAGACTGCAGCACAGCACTCTACCAACTGAGCTAAATCCCAGCCCTTTTGATCTCACCTAAGACCCAGTAAATCCCATCTGGACCTTTAGAGCAATGTTTACAAGCTTGAGCATACTTCAGAATCACCTGGAGAGTTCGGCATCCATGCCCTACTTTCCCCCACATTCTGATACTGTAAGTCAGAGGTGGAGCCTGAAATTTGCATTTCTAACAAGGTGAGGTTTATGCCACATGTTTAGAGATCACGTTTTGAGGATCACTGATTCAAGGCTTCCTATTACATTAAAGATCTGGGAGCTTCATTCTACTAAACCCTAAACAACCTAAACTATTTACAGTAGTCCCCCTTTCTCCATGGGGAATTTTGGCCAAGAAATTCCATGGATGCCTAAAACCAAACCCTATAAGTGTTAGTCAGCTTTTTGTTGCTGTAACAAGTACATGAAATAAGTCAACTTATAAGGAGGAAATGTTTATTTTGGCTCATAGTTTTAGAAGATTCAGTCTGTCATCAGTTGGTCTTATTGCTTTAGGCCTGTGGCAGCACAGTATTTCATGTTGGGAGAAAGTGGCAAAGGAGGTCTAATCACCATATAGTATCCAGGAAACAAAGGGAAAGACGAGAAGGGGCTGGAGTTCCAGTATCCCCATCAGAAATACTTCCCCAATGACTTAACTTTTCTTCCACTAGGCTTCACCTACTAAAGGTTCCACCACCTCCCAATAGCACCATGGGTTGGGGGCCAAGCCTTCAACATATGGGCCTTTGGGGTCATTTAAGATCCAAACTATAGCACTAAATATATTGTGTATTTTTCCCATACATGCATAACTGTAAAAAATGTAATTTATAAATTAGACGTAGTGCTGGACACAATGGTATGCACCCATAGTCCCTGTTACTCGGGAGGCTGAGGTGAGAGGCTCACTTGAGCCCTGGAGTTCAAAAGAGATTTACAATAACTAATAATGAAATAAAACAATTATAACAATATAAATGTAACAAAAGTCATTTAGAACAAATTATATCTGGAATTTTCTATTTAATCTTTCCAGACTATAGTTGATAGTGAGGAAATAGAACTGGAATGTGAAACCACAAAGAAGGGGGAACTACCATGCTGTACTTCCTGATCCAAAAGGATAAAAGTCCAAAAAAGAAAACACAACTAAATTTAAAAATAAATCTCTTGAGGAAAGTGAAAGAAAACAATCATTGGAAGCTTGTTGATGGAAAGGTTAAGAGGGCAAAATGACTGTCTTCAATAATGTGGATATTTTTGTTTGTTATTTCATGAGCCTCACTCCAGTGGTTGGCAGAGAACATAGACTTTGCACCTTCCTAGTAAAGGTGGATCAACCATCTCTGGAAAGGGGGCCACCTCTCAGGCCTTTTGTCCTCCTGACCTCCTGACTGGCTCTGGAGATATTAGGCACAGAAACTGAGATAAAACCACAGGCTCAAATGCCCTCTTATGGTGGTGGTATGGGATGAGGTACTCTTTTGACTTGTGCATAGATGTATTTAATTTTATTTTTATAAACTTTGTGTTTCTTATGTACAGATTATATTTTTAGATCAGTTTTATATTCAGAACAAAATTTAGAGGATGGAGCAGAGATTTCTCATGTACTGACTGTCCCCTCCCCCATGCATAGCCTCCCTCATTGTCAGCATCCCCCACTAGAGTGGTCCATTTATTATAGCTGATGAACCAACACTGACACATCATTATCACCCAAAGCCCACTGTTTACACTAGGGTTCATTCTTGGTGTTGTGCATTCAGTGGGTTTGGACAAATGTATAATAGCAGGTATCCATCAGTATAATATCATACAGAGTAGTTTCATGGCCCTCAAAATCCTCAGTCCTCTGCCTAGTCATCCTTCCATGGAGTTTTTAAAGAGTAAGGACAAAAAAAAAAAAAAAAGACCAAGAACACAGCAAACAAAATTCAGAGATTTTTCCATTTTGCTTCTAGAAAAGCAGAAAAGAGTACAGGAAGCAATATTTGGAATTGTTAGAGGTAAAAGAGCGAAAAAATGAATAAGGACTTTTTTTTTGATGTTTTACTCATATCTCTGTGGAAGTCCACAACCTAAGCCTTCCAGCATCAGCCAAGTGGAAATGTGATCCCAGCATTGCAGTGTCTGCACAAGGGTTCAGCTTCTTTGTATAAAATATCATCTTACTCCTTGGGAAAGATTTTCAAGAGTTCCTCAAAATATGGATTTTAATGGAGTTTGAAAGATAAAGCCATAATTTCCTCACTGATGAAAAGGGAGAAGATAAAGTTTTCAGAACACATTTAAAGAAGTGAATAGAATTTTGAGCACTGTGAAAAAGAAGTATAAGAAGAATCTAGGGGCTGATATTCTGCTTTCTCACAAGATATATAGATATCAGACTCTGAAAATTGTATAGTTTGGTCTATTTATCAATGGGTGAATTATTCAGCTTGTTGATTATCTGCAACAAAATTTTAATCCCAGTTTGGCTTCTTCAACTTGCTTTGCCTGCAATTAGTTATCATGAGCTTGGGGAATGCCAACTAACTCTAATATTAGCTCCTGGAAAACATAATTACCAAGGTAAACCTGCAGATCCTGCAAAAGTGAATGAGTCCCAAGGCCAGATGACACTGGGTTTTATATTGGATGTGGTTTGGGGTTATTTAGGCTATAAAAATGTAGATAGGAATGAAATGAATTTTCCCTTCTAGTATGTGGGACCTACTCTTGGTCATCTTTCTAAAGCCCTACTTTGCAACAGGCTACCTTCCTACTCAAAATCCACCCAACCTCCTGAGCTGGGAGATAGAGAATTGGGATTTATGCACAGGTTGTGCCCCTCTGATGGAACACATCTCTAACCACATTGGGCTTCCTCCAACACAGGTGTTGTTGTTGTTGTTGTTATCATTACTGGGGTTTGAATCCAGGGCCTTGTGCATGCTAGGCAAGTTCTGGGGTTTAGCTCCATAGGCAGAGTGCCACGCTGCACTCTCTGAGGACCTGGTTTCCATCCCCAGCACTGCAGAAATGGGAGAAGGACATAGTAATCTGCTCCCAAGGCAATCCCGAAACAATTAGCCATTGAAAACCCTATGAGGGTGCCAACTTGATGGCACCTAACAATAATCCTTCACAGGCTAGAGTGTGAAGTCAAAAATGTCCCAATTTTGGGAGCTGGGATTTAGCTCAGTTGGTAGAATGCTGTGCTCCACTCTCTGAGGACCTGGGTTTGATCCCTGGCACTGCAAAAACAGAAGGATGTGGTAGTCCACTCCTGAAAGCAATCCCAAAACAATCAGCCATTGAAAATCTTATGAGGGTCGCTATGAATTGACCCCCAAGTCAATAGCACTTAACAACAGGCAAGTGTTCCACCACTGAGCCACATCCTCAGCCTCTTTTTTAATTTTTGTTTTTGAAACAGGGTCTCCCTGAGTTGCACAATCTGCCTCTGGATTTGAACCTGCCATCCTCCTGCCGCAGCCTCCCGAATATCTGAGACTACAGGTATGTGCCACAGTGTCCCATTCACAGTTATTATTAATTTCACTTCAGGGGAGGTCTTTGAATGGCCTTTATGGATCATAAGCAAAGACAACTTTGTCCTCAGAAATTGTGTACATGTGAGTGAACAAAAGGTAGTAATAGAGGGTAATATTCAGTTGAAACTTAGCTATAAATAGAATTGTGCTTATCAGAGAAACCACTGTAAGTTGAAATTGAGGCTCTTCAGGAAAATAATTCAGACTTTCCTCAGGGCCCTTCTCCCATCAGTTAGCATTAGGTTCAATTGCATGTGATACACCAGAGCAGAAAAAAGACCTGAGTAAAACAAACAAAAGGGCAACATCCATTTTCCTCTTACATGGCAGGCAGCTTCTGGAAGTTATCACAGTCATAGGAAGTTATCACAGTCATAGAGCACAGTCACTGCTATCTTGATGCTCAGCTATGCTCAACAGGTGGTTGTTCACAGAGATGCTTGCTCAGGTTCCAGTCATTGAATCCACCTTTAGCTGACTGAAAAATGGGAGGGTCAAAGAAGGTCATTTCCATTCCTATAAGAATTGTTCCTGGAAGTTGCCCAGAAGACAGACATGTGGTCCTATCTAGGTACAAGTTAGGTTGAGAAGTCTTTATTCTGGGTGGCCCTGTGCCCAGCTGAAAATGGGGGATTCTGTTACAGAGAAAGAAGAGGAGAACAAATATAAAGAGATAATTAACTGTGTCGGTCACACACTGCTTACCTTTTATTAAGGGCAAAGGAAACAGACCTGTAGCAGGGCTGGTGCTATATTACATTACAGGTTGTTCTTATGTTTCAGAAGAAGAGAAAGCCTATTCTCTTTCATTGTTTCTTTCCATGTTCTTTCTGTGTCCCCTCTCCTCTCTGCCTTCCTTTTTCAGTGTCCTGACCTCAAGGAGTGATGATGGGCCCAGACCTCTTTGTAGGACTTATGGTAAAAAATTGGGAGTCTTTGAAATAGAAAAAGAAACAAGTATCTGATTTAGTATAACTTCCATGGCTCCATCCACCATTCATTGTCTTTGAACTTTTTAAAAATACTGCTTAAGTTGTTGAAATCTAGTAGCAATGCAAATTATTTTTGCCCATAGAATTGCAAATTGGTTGTGTCTGGTAGAATGTAATTGAGTTTTGACTCATTTTGTATCTATTTATAATTTCATTTCAGCATTCTTTATCTGCCTATGTAAGTGTGGGGCTTCGAATTCTCCCTTGAACAGGTTGCAACATCTTACGGGTTCCCTTGTAACTTAGTGAGTTAAATAAGTAATACCTTTGACATGTTCATTTTGTTCTGCAAGAGACTTATGTTCCTTTAATAGAATCTTGACCCTGGTTCTGTGCCTAGCATTTCAGTATACTTTGATATTCTTGATCCTCTTTACCTCACTGAACCCATTCCCTTGGGTTCTTTCATGCACTCACTCATGCTTTTAGAAAACAACTTGAAACATAACATCAATAATAATAGCAATGACAACACCATTTACTGAGCCACCATACACACCTGACCCATTTAGCTGTCCTCACCCTACCCTACCGAGATGTTGTTGTTGTTAGGTGCCGCTGAGTCAGGTCCAACTCATAGTGATAGGCTGTCGTCTTACTAGTAGGCCAGGCAGCTGCTGGGGAGATGTCGCTACTGTGGTCCCTGCACTTCTGTCTGCTAGTGCGGACCAAGGGAGCTGCCTGGTGGGGTCCTTTCTGTTTCAGTTGCCTCAGCCGTGGCACATGTTTCACTCTGGGCCCTGGATGTTTTCCCCGGCCTCCAGCAAGGAGCTCCTTATGAAGCTGTGGCGGAAAACAGGCTACTCCTTTGTAAACTGCAAGAAAGCTCTGGAGACTTGTGGTGGGGATCTCAAACAGGCAGAGATCTGGCTTCACAAGCAGGCCCAGAAGGAGGGCTGGAGCAAAGCTGCCAAACCCCATGGGAGCAAGACTAAAGAAGGCCTGATTGGGCTGCTGTAGGAAGGAAATATGGCTGTATTAGTAGAGGTAAACTGCAAGACTGATTTTGTCTCCAGAAATTTAAAGTTTCAACAGTTGGTCCAACAAGTAGCCTTGGGAACCATGTTGCATTGTCAGAGCCTAAAAGATCAACTCTTTTACACTACATACACTAAAGGCTTCCTGAATTCCTCTGAGCTTTCTGGTCTTCCAGCTGGGCCCAACAGAGAAGGCTTTCTCAAGGATCACTTGGCTTTAGCAGTTGGGAAACTGGGAGAAAACATGACTTTAAAACGAGCTGCTTGGGTGAAGGTGCCATCTGGGTTCTACGTTGGCTCTTAACGTCCATGGAACAATGCACTGTCTCTCACTCCACAACCTGGTGCTGGCCAAGTATGGGGCCTTGGTCATCTGCAAGATATCTGAGTGGAACACAAACCTGAAAGAGCTTGGCCTCCACCTGGGCCAGCATGTGGTGGGCATGGCCCCCCTCTTTGTTGGCTCCTTGGATGATGAGCCTGGTGGAGAGGCAGAGACAAAGATGCTGTCCCAGCCATACTTGCTGGATCCTTCCATCACATTGGGACAGTATGTGCAGCCCCAGGGGGTGTCTGTGGTGGACTTTGTGTGATTTGAATGTGGAGAAGGTGAAGAGGCAGCAGAGAATGAATAGATTCTTGAAACTTTGGACCAAGAGATATTTATTTTTAGTTCTGGACATTATTACAAAAGAAGCTATTTCCTAAGCCTCTTCAACCCTGAATTTTTCTGTTTCTTCCTTTTTTCCCCTCCCCCTCCCATGGTACTTGGGGGTTGAACCCAGGCCCTTACACATGTTTTGCAAGTGCTCTACCACTGAGCTGCACTCCCAGCCAATTTTTTTACTTTTTACTTTGAGTCAGGGTCTCACTAAATTGCACAGGCTGCCTCTGGCCTTGAACTCATGATCCTCCTGCCTCTACTTCCTGAGTCACTAGGATTGTAGGTGTGCACCATAGCACCTGGCTTTGAATTTGTTTTTCATTTTTGTTTATAGTGAAATTATATACTCGCGGGTAAAATTATGAAATAAAATAGTTATATAATAAAAAGAAAAAAAAACACTCTTCGACACTATGCCATGTCCATCACTATTGTCAGCATTTTTCTGCTATTCATAGAGTTTTCAATGGCAGAATGTTTCAGGAGTGGATTGCCGTGTCCTTCTCCCTAGCCTGCAGCACCTGGTATTCCCAGGAGGTCTCCCATCCAAGGATTAACCAGGATGACCCTGCTTAGCTTCCAAGATCAGGCAGGATGAGATGCCTGGCTGCCAAGATGAGTAGGATTGCACCCATTTTATAGGTATGAAAACTGAGGCTTAGAGTGGTTCAATACCTTTCTGAAATTCACATACCTGGACTGTGATAGAGCCTAGACCCCACTCAGGTCAATCTCCCAAGCCAGTATTCATTTCTCCATGTTCTGGGTTCAAGAGTTAATGACCAGATGTGGCCACCATTGCAGCCCTTCTCAGGGACACTTGTAAAACAATAAGAGAATCTTGAGACTCAAAACTTTAACTGAAGTGAATAAATCTCTAATAGGGTGATTTCAGAGTGGTTTTCAGAGAAGTTGGCACTGACATGCTTCCTCAGACGGCCATTTGAATCATTACATACCTTGTTCCCTGCCTATTTAGCTTATGAATAGAACTCACTCTACTCAGGGATGAATGACTACTGGGTATGGTGAAAAGAGCTTTGAGGGCTGGACACTGGTTTCTAGCCTTAACTCGGTTGGGGATTTTTAAAACCTAATCCATAACTAGGGTCCCTCATAATAGCCTGAGGGGCTGACTCCTAGTTCACCCCAGGGCCACATCTTACTCACTCACACCTGCCCCTCCCATCGAGTGAGCAAAGATGGCACCTGACCAGCCTGGCCTGCCTTAACTACCTTAATCCTGATTGGCTATCCTTGGCATTTTCATTAGATAACTGTCCCTGTCAGTTTATCTGCTGTACCTGTGAGGTATGTGCCCTGATTGGCTAATCCCAGTCACATGCCCCTCAGGGACCCTATATAAGCAGGGCTCCTGGACCCTCGACACCCCTACTACTTCTCCCTCCCCCCTACCACTTCTGACTGTCCCTCAACTGCCAACTGAACCCCATCACCTCGACCAGCACTCCCTACTCCAGTGGACTCTTCAAGCAAGCCGGCGTGGTCAAGACCAGGGGCCCCGAAGAACCGAAGGCTACAATCAAGCCATGAAGAGCCTCACAATTCCTCCCATCCCTGGGAAGGAGGGAGGCAGAGAAGGCGAGCTGTGAAAGTCAAGACCAACTGACCTCCAGCCCAACGGAACACCAGCTGCTGTAGCTGCGCCTTTAAGGCTGAGCTGTTCCAGCATTCAGCCTGCAGCATTCTATGCTGCAGGTTTAGAGCCAGTACTTATAGCACTCGCTTAGGGGTTGCTTGCTTGTTGCACCCCACCTGGGGAGTAACCCAATAAACCTTCCTTTCCTGTTTTCCCTTTTGAAGGTCTCCCCAGGTCCTTCATTGGTGCCACTGGCCATAACACCAACCTGGTTCAGTGGGTCCCTGATACCCACGTCGTATCTGGTCAAGGCTCTGACCTCTGCTGGGCCTGAGCTGAACCCCGACTTAACTCTGCTACTAGCTGTAGGGTAAACAATGATAAGACCAGGAACATCATCACTGTTGTTGCTGTTAGGTACCATGGAGTCAGTATCCAACTCATAGCAACCTTATGTACAACAGACAAAACAGTATTGTCAGTGCTTCCCTGCTGTTCATAGGGTTTGCAATGGCTGATTGTTTTTTGGGAGTGGGTTGCTTTGTCCTTCTCCCAAGTCTACAGCACCTGGTGTTCCCAGCTGGTCTCCCATCCAAATACTAACCACGTCCAACCCTGCTTAGCTTCCAAGATGTGACAGGATCAGCTGCCACGGTGGTATAGCTGCAGGAAGTACTTATTGCTTATGTCGCAGATGAAGAAACTGAAGGCCAAAGAAGCATTTCTGAGTTGCAGGGATCTGCATGCTAAAACAACATGTGTCATGGAAAGGATTTAGGTGGCAGTTATGAAGATGTAAGGGGACACAAACAAGAAAGTGCTTGCAACTTGGACTTGGAAGACTTGGATTTGAGGGCTGTGAGGTGTTGGATATGTTACTTTGGCTCTTTTCATCCAAGGATTCTCATCTTTAAAGTCAGGGATTATAGTTTTCAGGATCTTTCTAGCACTAAAACTCTTTGATTTTCTAAAATTAATGCACTACCATGTTTATTATTGTTGACTATAAATCTGATTATGTGCGAAGAAAACTCCAATAGCTCTTTTGTTCCACCACTGTACTTGGAGTTTTCACATAATTACCTTACTTAATACTTCTAGCAGTCTCTAAAGTAGGTTAGGAGAGGATTCCTATTCTAATTTTAGAGATAAAAGATAAATGAGATAAATGCCATGTTTGACATCCAGGGCCCCTACAAGAGCATTTTTGGAGGGAGGAGCTCCTGATCATGTTGGTATATCATAGGATTTGTAGTCTTAAAGAAATGCCAAGTCCTCACAGCTATAATGAGAATTAAGCATAATTTCTAAGTATGATTTTAGTAATTATGAGTTCAAACATTTGAAAAATTATTTGAAAGGGATTCATTGGCTAGGATAGTAATAATAGGCTTTCTCTCTAAAATTTCACTAATAATGCCTGCCTTGCAAGAGTATTGTGAAGATTAGATGAGATAGCACATTCAAAACATCTAGAACCCTGTTGGGCACACATTGGGCATGCCCAATGATTAGCTGATTTTGTTACTATCAGTATTGTTATTGGTATACTCTTCAGACATCTTGAAAGAAATCTGCTCAGGGCACCTGTCAGTGAGGCTACTTTGCCAATAAACATTCATTTCCAGCACTTTGTATCAATACAATAGCCCTATGAATATAGCTCACTTATCTCTAATTTAAAATCAAATAAGTTCCTCTAGGGGAAACAACCACCCAGTAGCATAGAGAATACAAATACAATCATCAACTTAGGGAAGAAGCACATCTGTCTCTTTAATTTGAGCTGTTGTGTTTGATTGAGTGTTTTCAGCCTGCAGGAGTTCATAGAATCTTAGGGATTTTATAAAACTACTTTCTTTTTTAGCATAAACCTAATACATTTACACAGTAAATGCTTCAAGAAGAATAGGACTTTTTAAGATGAAAACCAATGTGTAGTATATTTTTCCTCTAACCCAATCCCACCCCTGAGAAATAATCTTATTAGTCATTTTCAAAATCCTTCTAAGAATTTTTGCCACATGTATTGTTATTGTTGGTAGGTGCTATCGAGTAGGATCCAACTCATAGCAACTCTATGTACAGCAGAATGAAACACTCCCAGATTCCGTGCCAAGCACAAGATCTTGTTTGTGTTTAAGCCAATTGTTGCAGCCACTGTGTCAATCCATCTGGTGGAGGCTTTTCCTTTTTTTTTTGTTGACCTGCCACTCTCCCAAACATGATATGCTTCTCCAGGGATTGGTCCCTCCTGACTACATACCAAAATATGTAAGATGCAGTCTAGTCATCCTTGCTTCTAAGGAGCATTCTGGTTGCACTTCTAGGACAGATCTGCTGGTTCTTTTGGCGGTCCATGGTATATTCAATATTTGTCTCCAGCATTATAATTTAAAAATATCAATTCTTCTCCTGTCTCCCTTGTTCAATGTCCAGCCTTCAAAACCATATGATGTAACTGAAAATACCATGGCATGAGTCAGGCACACCTTCATCTTCAATGTGACATCTTTACTTTTCTATAATTTAAAGAGATATTTTGTCACAGCTTAAAGCAATATTTTTTTTGTGTGTGTATGTGTGATATCTTGACTGCTGCTTCCATGGTAGTTGATTGTAGAACCAAGTAAAGCAAAATTGTGGCTAACCTCAACCTTTTCTCCATTTATTGTGAAGTGGCATACTGACCCAGTTGCAATGATTTTTGTTTTGTTGATGTTTAGTCACAACCCATATTGAAGGCTATGGTCTTTGATCTTCATCAGTAAATATTTCAAATTTTCTTCACTTTCACCAAGCAGGGTTATGTCATCTGCATAAAGCAGGTTGTTAACGAGTCTTCCTCCAATCCTGATGCCACATTCTTATTCATAAAGTCCAGCTTCTCAGTCTATTTGCTCAACATAGAAATTGAAGATATATGGTGAAAAGATACAACCCTGATGCACACCTTTCTTGACTTTAAAACAAATGGTGTTTCCTTGTTCTGTTTGAATGACTGCCTCCTGGTTCATGTACAGATTCCTCATGATTAAAATTAGGTGATCTGGTATTCACATTCTTCACAGTGTTATCTATAATTTGCTGTGATCCACACTGTCAAATGCCTTTGCATAATTAATAAAACATAGATAGACATCTTTCCGATGTTCTCTGCTTTCAGCTAATATCCATCTGACACCAGCAATGATGTCCTTGATTCCCTGCCTTCTCCTAAATCTAGCTTGATTTTCTGCCAGTTCCCTATCTATGCACTGTTGCAGTCGCTTTTGAATGATCTTTAGCAAAAATTTACTTGATGTGATATTAATGATATCGTTCGACAGTTTCCACTTTCAGTTGGATCCCCTTTCTTGGGAATAGGCACAAATATGGATCTCTTCCAGTCATTTGGCCAGGTAGTTGTTTTCCAAATCTTTTGGCATAAACATGTTAACACCTGCAGTGTTGCATCTGTTTATTGAACATCTCTATTGGTATTCCATCAATTCCTGGAGCTTTGTGTTTTGCCAATTCCTTAAAGGCAGCTTCTGTTTTCTCCTTCAATACCATTGTTTCCTCATCATATGCAATCTCTTGAAATGGTTGGTCATCCACCAATTCTTTTTTGTATAAAGATTGCATATTCCTTCCATCTTCCTTTGATGTTTCCTGCATCATTTAATATTTTTGCTGTAGAATCTTTCACTACTGCCACTTGAGCCTTGAATTTTTTCTGCAATTCCTTAAGCTTGAGAAAAACAGAGTGTGTTCTTTCCTTTTGGTTTTCTTTTTCCAGCTCTTTGCACATGTCATTAAAATATTTGATTTTGTCTTCTCCAGCTGCCTTTTGTTTAGTTCCTTAACTTCATCATGTGTTCCTTTGACTTTAGCTCCTTGACATTCAAGGGCAAGTTTCAGAGTCTCTTTTGACATGTAATTTGGTCTTTTCTTTTTTTTTCCTGTCTTTTAAATAATCTTTTGCTTTTCTTGTGAATGATATCTTTGATGTCATGTCACAACTCATCTGATCTTCTATTATTTGTGTTTAATTCATTAAACCTGTTCTTGATATGGTCTCTGAACTCAGGTGGGATATACTGAAGGTCATACCATGGCTCTCATACACTTGTTCTAATTTTCTTCAGTTTCAGTTTGAACTTGCATATGAGCAGTTGATTGTCTGATTCACAATCAGCACCTCGTCTTGTTTTGACATTTGATATGGAGCTTTTCCATCATTTCCTTCCACAAATGTAGTCAATTTTGTTCCTGTATGCTCCATCTGGTGAAATCCATGTGTAGAGTTGCTGCTTATGTTGGTGAAAAAATGTATTCTCTATGAAAAGGTCATTGGTCTGACAAAATTCTATCATGCAATATCTGGCATTGTTTCTGTCATCTAGGCCATATTTTCTGACTACTGAGGTTTTTTCTGTTTCCAACATTTGCATTCCAGTCACCAGTAATTATCAGTATGTCCTGATTGCATGTTTGATTGATTTCAGATTACAGAAGCTGGTAGAAATCTTCCCTATCTTCATTTGTGGCCTTAGTGGTGGGTGCATAAAGTTGAATAATAGTCATATTAACTGGCTTTCCTTGTAAGCATATGGATATTATTCTATCACTCTCAGCATTGTGTTTCAGGACAGATCATGAGATGTCTTTTTTGATGATGCACGTATATTTATAGGAAATTTTATCTTTTCTTTGAAAAAACACAAATAGAATCACATTACTCTGTGTCTTGCTTTTTTTCCCTCTTAATAATGTATTTACTGCGGCCTGGGGATGTGGCTCAGTAATAGAACACTTGCCTAGCATGTGTGAGGCCATGGGTTCAATCTTCAGCATGGCCTCCTGCCCTCCAAATAATAGATCTTGGAGATTATTCCATATCAGCACATTTTTACACATTTTGTTCTTTTTAACAATGACATGATATTGCAGGTATGGATATGCTATAACTTATTTAATCTGTCCTTCTTGACAATTGCTTAGGTTGGTTTCTTTTTTCTTCTATTACAAACCACAACTGCAATGAGCAGTCCTGTAATGCATTTTCATAATTGTAGAAATATCATTATGGTAGTACATGGACACATAATTGGGATGCATATCATTATGGGATGGCATGGGAGCTTGGAGGTCCTAAAAGGACTGTGATTTTTATTTATTTATTTATTTTGCAGTACTTGGGGATTGAACCCAGGATTTTGCACATACTTTGCAATTGTTCTACCACTCAGCTGCACCACTATTCGATTTTTTTTTTTCAGTACTGGGGGTTGAACCCAGGACCTTGCACTTGCATGCTCTGCAAGTGCTGGACCACTGAGTTGTACCCCAAGCCCTTTTTTTTTTTTTTTTTACTTTTTGAGACAGGGTCTCACTAAGTTATGCAGACTGCCTCTGGTCTCGTACTTGTGATCCTCCTGCCTCTGCCTCCCAAGCCGCTGGGATTATAGGTGTGCACCATTGCGCCTGGCTTCACTATTTGATTTTTAATTTTTTATTTTGAGTCAGAGTCTCACTAAGTTACACAGCCTGGTTCTGGCCTTGAACCCAAGTTCCTCCTGCCACCCCTCCTGAGTCCCTGGGAATACAGGCATGCAACACTGCACCCAGCTCTAACTGACTCTTTACCACAATGTTTATGTCTTGATAGAACCCAGTGACTAATGCAGGGAACACCTGAGATAATTTCAGCCCTCTTATTAATGTGTTAATATTGTCTTCTCAGAACTTCTCAGAAAAAGTTATTTTATTAATCCATTATGGATCACAATGTCATCGTAAAACAAAATGAAGGATTTGAAAGGGCTCTTGGAAAGTTCAAAGTGCTGTAGAGTCTTGTTCTGATTAGTATTGTGGTATTCGTTACTAAGATGTGTTGCCAATGTGGGGTTCACTGAGGCCCAAAGCTCTATTCTTGTCCCTCAACCTTCTCACCAATCATTTATTGAATTATTCAATATGCTCAACTTTTCTTTCACATTGCTTTAGTTCCTTACATTTCCTCTATTTCCCATTCCCATTTTTCAGCAGTCCATCACAACTGACAATAGAGAATCTCTTACTATGTGTTCGGCATTATATTAGGAAGCTTAAGTATATTTTCTTTTGTTCTTTTCTCTGTGCCTCCCTCTCCCTGTCTTTAAAGTGGGGATAACATTCCTAATATTACCTTAAATTCTTACACCTCCACAGGTTATGGAAGTGGCCAGGGAGCTATTTTTGCCACCAATATTCTGTACCTAGCCAGAATACTCTCTATTTACATGGTGATCAATGACAGCTACTTGAATAAATTGACTGAATGAAAAAACTAGAATAAACTATGCTGCCTGAACCTCTGAGCTATCAGCATCCTATCTCCCCACTAACTGCAAATGTGTAGCACACTGGGGTTGTGGCAGTTCACCCCAGGCTCTCCATGGGTGATAATTATTTGTTTTCATGTCACCTGGGTTGCTCAATCTCACACAAAAGGTTCATTTTCAATATGGCATGGGTAAAAACCCTCTGCCCGGATAGATCAGTAGGTAGAGCATCAGACTTTTAAACTGAGGGTTCAGGGTTCATGTCCCTGTTTGGGCGTTCTAGTTTAGCCTGCAGCCATAGCCCTGTGGCATCTGATCCCATTAGATCCTGGAAGCTAAGCAGGGTCAGGCCTGGTAAGTACTTGGATGGGAGACCACCAGGGAACACCAGATACTGTAGGCTTGGGAGAAGGACCCGGCAATCCCCTCCCAAAAATCAATCTGCCATTGAAAACCCTATGAACAGCAGAGGAGCACTGACAATAGTGCTTCACCTGTTGTACACAGGGTCGCTATGAGTTGGATACCTACTCAACAGCACCTAACAACAACAAAAGCCCTCTGAGATATGGAGCATGGGAAAGAGTCACTTCTTCAATGTTGAACCGCTCAGACAGGGAGAGTCACTGTTGTGGCAAGTCTCTGGAAGAGTTCAAGGGTTTCAAGGACTGTGGGTTTATCCTGTAGGACTGCAAATCTGATGGTCAGGGCTGTCTGGCTTATTTCTTTGGATGAGGGCTCAGTTTCCTTTTCCCTACTGGAAGCTATGGCTGGAGATACATTTTTTTGCATTGTCTAAAGGCTTTTATTTGCTCACTCTATAAAGTTAGGGGCTACTAATATTAAACATAAACATGTTTACAGGAGGTTTAGATTGACCATTGAACAATCACCTGTCTGGGGATTTGGATCTTCCTAAGAGCTGAGGGTGGCTGGGATTTAGCTCAGTTGGTAGAGCACTGCGCTGCATCTCTGAGGTCCCAAGTTCAATTCCCAGCACCGCAAAAATGGGAGAAGGACCTGGCAATCCACTCCCAAGGCAATTCCGAAACAGTCAGCCACTGAAAACCCTATGAGGGTCGCTATGAGTTGGATACCGACTCGATGGCACCTAACAACAACAACAAAAGCTGGAAATAAAACAAAAAATAAAACAAAATCAAACCAAAAGAAAACAAAAGCCCCTCTGGGAATACATTCCAAGTAATGTAGAATTATAAATTGTTCTTTGTATTACTATTTCACAGCTGGGTCAGTTCAGTGTTCCCCGAGTTTAACTCTACTTTTTTTTTTTTTTTTTTTTTTTAGATTTTTGACTATGAGAGTCACAGTATAAAACAGAGCAAAAGGCAGTGTGACCTAGGGGAAAAAAGTTAAGGGGTAAAATACTAAAAGATAAGAGTGATCAAAAAACATGTAACTATATTCCAATTCAAATGGCAGTTTAGAAATAAGTAGATTTAAGCATATGTAGAATAAAACAGATTTGTGTAGAATAGCGAAATAAAATTACAAGGACAGTGAAAAATATGCCTGTTCATTTAATATTCATTGGTTAAATGTTTGCTTCTTTGCATAATTTGGATTCAAAAGTGTAGTATGTTTTGCTCAGTCTTGGAGGAAAACCAAATGGCATTAGGGTTCTATCCAAGGAAGGCTTTCAAGGGCATTAAAGGAATTACCCCAAGACTAACCCTCACAGGATAACACTTGTAGGAGGATGCATAAGGCTGACCTGGCTAGAAAAGGATGTGTTGGGGGCAGAGAGTAGGGTGATGAGACAAGTCTGGATCACCTCACGGAGGTACCTTTGGAAAACAGGGTGGAGTCAGGAGAAGGAAGAAAAGAAAAGCTTTTGGTTTGGGTTCTAGACACATAAAATATGTTGTTGTTGTTGTTGTAGTTAGGTGCCATCGAGTCGGTATCCGACTCATAGCGACCCTCACAGGGTTTTCAATGGCTGGCTGTTTCGGGATTGCCTTGGGAGTGGATTGCCAGGCCCTTCTCCCATTTTTGCAGTGCTGGGAATTGAACTCAGGACCTCAGAGACTGCAGCGCAGTGCTCTACCAACTGAGCTAAATCCCAGCCTGTACATAAAATATAGCTTATATAAAATACAACATAAAATATGGGTTTTTGAGAGCATCTAGGAGTTTCTGCAGATAGACTTTTCTCATTTATAAATAACTGAATGTTAGAAATTTTGCATTTCCTCTACTTCTCTGTATGCAGTAGTTCCTGATCCTGGCTATCCATTAGAATCACTTGGGAAGCTTTTTATAAGATAGGTTACCTAGGCCTTAATTCAGGCCAAGGAAATCAGAAGTTCTTGGGGGTAGAACCTGGATTCTCGTGTGTGTGTGTGTGTGTGTGTGTGTTAGTTTTCCCAGGTGATCCTAATGCACAATGAGGATTAACTACTGTCCTAGAAGTATTTCTTTAAGTGAAGTGCTTGTAACTTTAATTGATATGCAGCCAGCAACCTAATTCTGGAACTTAAGGTTCCTAGTGGCCACAAAAACCTATCTTTAGGTCACAGGCATATATGGGTTTTGGTGACCCAAGCATTAATCCTGGTTCTACTCCTTAGTACATGTGAGGCTTTGAACAAGTTACTCATTTATTTGAGCCTCAGTTTTTGTACCCGTAAATTGGAGATAACATCCGTTTAAAAGGATCACTGAAAGAATGCGCCTACACATAACCTCTGCTTTCAGGGAGGCTCTTCATTTCTAGTTCTCGTGGCTCAATTCTGCAATTTTAGCATGTGGTATTCAAATGTGGGTTTCTGTGTACATTCACTGAAAGAATATATGAGTAAAAGACACATTGCCATTAATACTCCCCTTGGCCTCAAACACATTTATCCCATTGATCTTGCCACTTTCTGAAGCAGCTCTGGAAGTCCTCTTTCATGAGTGTCTTTAGTTTTATCCTTCATTATGACAGTGTTCTGGGTTACACATTGCTTCTTTAATGGCAATTTCTGTCAAATAAAAACATTATGGTGCATACTCGTTCACTTTATTCACTGGATCTGGAATTGTGTGACTTCTAACTCTTCCTCAGAGTGAAAATGACCACAAAAAGTAAAAGTTTTGAATACATTCAGGATACCCAGTAAACCCTGATACCACAACTAAACACAGATAAGTAGAGGGATTTGAACTTAAAATTTAATAAAAATATAGTTACAATGTATAACAGGACAGGGTATGAGAATAGAATTTGTGCTATATGCCTGTGAGTTTCATTGAAAGACTTAATAAGAAGTAGTTATGTAGTGTGATTGTTCAGAAAGCTGATGTGGTTGGAGGCCAAATGAAGAGAAATGTATGATGCAGGTCTCATGCAACTAGACTCTCTGGCCCCTCCCCTGGATTGAATTTCATTTTTTAAATTCATTTATCCTTACCACAAACATATAGTGAAGATAGATTATGTGGCCTATTCTAGGCTCTGAGGATACAACGTCCTTCCATTTCCAAGTTAAATTCTATGGGGCCAAAGTGGGAAAACAATACTCAAATACACAAGTTACATGAGCTATTACAAAGAAATGAGCTGTGGAAAAATTTAAACTAGCTTAATGGAAATGTCATAAGTAGTATGCCTAGGAATGACATCATTGAGAAGGTGACATTTGGGAAATGTTTGAGTAAAGAAGAGGATATCTGTAGTGGGAAGAGCATACCAGGTAGAGGTAACCACAGATGAAAAGATCTTGATATGACTGCTTATTCAAGAAAAAGGAAAAAGGTCTCAATTAGAATACTGTAATAAGCCTATTACACCTAGGTCTTATCCTTACTCTTTTAAGCTAAGTATAAAAGTAAAATATTTGGGAACAAAGTATTTGTAAAGCATAAAAACTTTTAAAGACAGTATAAATCATGCACTACTCAAATGTTCTTGACATTTTGGCATACTTCATTTCAGCTTGTAAGTAGACCAACTTGCAGAAGAAGCAGAAAATAGCAACGTCGAATTGAGATTTGTTTTTTCAGGGCTCTCTAGGGCTCCATTTATAGTTCTGGTATTCAATTATGCAATTTTAGCATGTGGTATTCAAATGTGGGTTTTAGCATACTTTCAAATTAAATTACTATAGGTTAAATCTTGCCTTTCAGTTGTTTTCCAATAGTTGAAACCTCAAATGTTTATGCTGTAGGTAATTTACATTCAAAGAGTTATCATTTTTAAACTCTGCCACTTTGGCTGATGAAAAATGCCCTGTTATTTTCAGCCTTCATTACTATTGGAATTGAACATTATTTCCTAGGTTTATTGATCATTTGAAATACTTCTTCTGTGATTTTCCTGCTTTCTGGTAATCCTTTATAAACTGTAGTACCTCAACTAGAAAGTTTCTAGAGGTTTTTCAGCTGAATGGTGAAGATTCTCATTTCATTCATTGTTGTAACCTTGAATGGTAAGCTGCCACCAAAATAGCTGCAATAATTTCTTCCATCTCACATGCTTTTCTGCAATGTGACTTTGCCCCTAATCCTACCAAAAGATAGAGTCCATTATCTCTCTTGTGAATTTTGTCTGGCCTTGTGACCTACTTTGGATAGTAGAATATGGTAGAAGTAATTGGTAACTTCTCAACCCAAGCCTTAAGAGGTCCTGTAGCTTCTGAATTAGCCATTTTGAAAGATAGGCACCATGGAGTTGGAGCTTGGAGCTTCACAACTGAATGATGGGAGACTAAGTGGAGAGACAGAGATTAAAAAAAAAAAAAACTGAAGAGAACCCAGATGGCCACCTGACAGCCATAACTAAGGCTGTAGACATGTGAAAAAGTCCATCTTGGATCCTCCAGGCCAAGTGGAGTCACATGGAATGATAATGAACTGTTCTGTTGTTCTGTTCAAATTCCTGGTCCACAGAATAATGGGCAATACGATTATGGTTGTTTCCTAAGCCACCAAGTTTCATGATACTTACACAGCAATGGTTAATTGATCCATAATAAATGTAGGAAAATGAATTTTTTTGAGTGGTACTTGGGAGTTGAACCCAGGACTTTGCACATACTTTATAAGTGCTGTACCCTTGGGCTGCACCTCTAGCCCATTTTAAAATTTTTTATCTGGACATAGGGCTTGTGAGGTTATGCAGGCTTCCTCTGGACTCAAACCTGCAATACTCCTGCCTCTACCTCCTGAGCTTCTTCAATTACAGGCCAGAGCCACCACACCCAACTGAAAATGGAAGTTTTATTGCCCTCAATTGTAATGCTGCCACAGAGAAGTAGGATTGAATTTTCTTTGTTGTTCTAAACATAAGAACTAAAATCCATCCAAAAGCAGCACATTCTTAGCTGGATATAAGAACTGGCAACGAGTACATGTCCACAATAAATGGGTTATTTTGTGAAGTCATGAGCTAACCATCCATGAAAGTATTCCTAGAGTGGATAAATAACTATTGATCAGAGACACTGTAATGGGGCTGAGTTTTGGGGAGTTCAAGCTACACGATCTGTAAAGTCCCTTCAAATCTTATGACTTCCACAGGGGGTACAAGGGAAGGAGAAACTGGAAACTAAGATTCGTGGTCAATGATTACCACTAATGGATTGCTCAAAGATGAATTTCAAGGTTGTGGAGTATCTTTTTCTCTATATAAATTTTTCATTATAAAGTTTTGAATGAGGAGATCAAAGTGAAGGTAGTGATGAAGATATTGGGAAGCCTTAATTACCACAGACATGGCAAGAAGTTGGAGTAATACACTGGAGCTACAACTTTATTTTTCTTAAATCTGTAGTTTCTTTCCTGATTTCTAGGACAATGTTTCTTAGGAATAAGAAAGATGTGGGCTATTTGGGAAGGGAGCTAACATGAAGTCGTCCAGATTTTCTTTTTTGTAATAGAGAAACCTCAGTAGCAACAAATTGGATGTGTGTGATAATATTAAAGAACATTTCATTCAATTTAGTTATGAGCACATAGTTCAAACTGTTATTATAATCATTCATGCAAAGGACCTTCATGGACCAATTTGGAGATTCACTCTTGGCAGGGACATTTTGTAGGAAAAGCAAATGATTAGATAATAATTTTTGGTACAAAATACAGTGGCCAGCTGGCTTAATATCACTAGACTACTGACTTATAGTCAGCTACTAGTCAACTGGATGGGTGAGTAATTAGTTTCCTAGGGCCAAGACTCAAGCCCACTGAGTTTATGAGAAAATTGATTAAGCATTTTTCAAGAAGGAAGTTGTGATTATATCCTATTAAAGAAATCTGTCCCAGATCAGGCTTGAACTGATTTTTACTTTACTTGAGAAACTTAGTGAGTAAGGAAGCAATCCCAAGTGACCCTAGATTTCTGACAGTTACCTGACAAAAGGGAACTCTAGGGAGAATAGCCTAGTGATTGGACATTCTGAGAATATCACAAAAGAAAGTCATTTTTTCACATCTGTCAGGACCAGAAAACTAGCTGCTTAAATCATATTTTCCTACCTCCATCTGCCACCACCATCACTGTGGTATAGAGTCTCCAAATCTGGCCACAAATAATTCCTTCCCTCCGTAAATACAGATGCCGCTCCTCCCACTAAGAGGTAGAATGTCTCCTCTCTCCTTGAAACTGGGATGAACTTATGACTTGCTTTGATGACCAGAATGTAGCAGAAGTGACTCTTGGCCTTTAAGAGGACTGTAGCTTGTACTTTCTTTTAGATGCCAGAAGCCAGGTAAGAAATCTGAGTATCCTAAGATCACTTGGGGCTGGGATTTAGCTCAGTTGGTAGAGCGCTGCACTGCAGTCTCTGAGGTCGCGAGTTCAAAGCACCCAAAAATGGGAGAAGGACCTGGCAATCCACTCCCAAGGCGATCCCGAAACAGCTATTGAAAACCCTATGAGGGTCGCTATGAGTCGGATACTGACTTGGCAGCACCTAACAACAACAACAACAAGATCACTTGGGGAAGCCTAACCTAGTCTCATGGAGAAGTCATGTGAAGTGAAATACTTGCCCAGCCAGCCTCCTGCGGTTCCAGCCATTCTCACTCAGGTGCTAGACACATGAGGGAAGAAGTCACTATGAACATTGCAGCATCAGCTGATCCCATGTAAAGCAGATCTGCCCAGCCAAACTCAACCCAGATTGTAGAATGGTGAGTTACAAGAATTTGTTATTGTTTTAAACCAATAAGTTTGGGGACTTTTTTGTTCTATGCAGGAGGTGATAACTGAAACCACCACCCTAGAGGGTTGGAACTTGGTTAGTTAGCTTGTGTGGGCTTAGAGAAAGGAGTGGGAGTGAAGAGAGGTAACATGCAAGGTGGAGAAGGAGGCAGCAAGCTAACCTTGTACATTTTGCCTTTGGGAAATTCCTATCAGAAGCCCCAGCTGGGAAAGGAAGAAATTATAAGGCCAAATCAAGTGTATAGTTTTGCTCTCTGCCCAAGACTACCCATGCTAAGTTCTGATTTGAGAGGTTTTTTTGGGGGGGGGCAAAGTGAGCATCGGATTGTCTTTTACTTTAGTTGTTAGGTGCCATCCATTCATGTTTGACTCATAGCTACCCTATGCAAAACAGAATGAAACACTCCCTGACACTGTGTCATGCCCGGCACTGTTGTCAGTGCTTCCCTGCTATTCATTGGGTTTTCAAGGGCTGATTATTTCCAAGGTGGGCTGACAGGTCCTTCTCCCAAGCCTACAGCACCTGGTATTCCCAGGCAGTCTCCCATCCAAGTACTAACCAGGTCTGACCCTGCTTACCTTCCAAGATCAGATGGGATCAGACACCACGGTGGTATGGCTTGTAGACCTTTACCTCAGAGTAAGCAGACAACTGAGGATCCTGCAGGTGTTTTCATTAAGGGACAAAGAGACTAGCCCCAACCTAATTAACATTAAAGGAACAACAGAAAGACAATAATGGTAAAGATGAACTTTCATTGTTTCATGAATTATGCTTCACCACAGTCTACTGATCACCCTGCTCATGGCTGGAAGCCCAACAGCCTCCTTCTAGGGAAGAAATTGACCTTTTCCTGAGTCTAAGACACTGCCTCAGTTTCTTGGTAGCTCTGAGCTCCTGACTTTCATTCTCTGCTCTGTGGCTATAGATTCCCCAAAGGAAAAGGGCTGTCTCTCTTCAACTTCTTCAAAGCATCATTCACCCAAGGCAGTTGTGTATAGCAGGCTTTTATAGTCTCAGTTATCAAAGAAAACAATCCAAGACTGAGTATTATAAGTCTACATTCTTCCAGCCAGTGAGAAATTCCAAGTGGTAGGAATGGCTGCGTACCTTAGATATTCTTCTCTCTTTCCTCTTTGGTCTCCAGCCTCTGAACACTGACATTTCCGCTCATTTCTAAAGTGGAAGAGTTTGACTCTTCTTATTGACCACAAAGTACTTTCCAGTCTTCCTTTCCAGGCCCTCAAACTCATTAAGGCTTTCTGCTACACAGGTGGCCATACAGGCCACCTTATGGTGGTTCTATTTTTACTTTGTTAGAGGTGTTCTTAAAACAAGTGTGGCAGAATATTGAACAGATAAAATAATACACATCTCTTGGAAACAAATGTTTACTATGTATACCTTTCATCCAATTAATTTCATTGTTTTTCCTCAGGTCCAGGCTCACATCTTAAGTCATTTAATTGTTGTTGTTTGTTGTTAGGTGCTGTCAAGTCGGATGCAACTCATAGCGACCTTCATAGGATTTTTGCCACATCCTTCTCCCATTTTTGTGGTGCTGGGGATCAAAACCAGGTCCTCAGAAAGTGTAGAGCAGCACTCTACCAACTGACATTTCAATAACTCCTTGTTGTTGTTGTTGTTAGGTGCCGTCGAGTTGGTATCCGACTCATAGGGACCCTCATAGGGTTTTCAATGGCTGACTGTTTCGGGATTGCCTTGGGAGTGGATTGCCAGGCCCTTCTCCCATTTTTGCGGTGCTGGGAATTGAACTCGAGACCTCAGAGACTGCAGCACAGCGCTTTACCAACTGAGCTAACTCCCAGCCCTCAAGAACTCCTTAGTCTCATTTTTTAGGAATATTACCTTATTTAAAAAATTTTAACAGATGCATAATAATTACATGTATTTATGGGGTATAGTGTGATACTTTTGATATATGTGTACAGTATGTGTTGCCCAGATTGGGTTAATTTATATATTTTTTAACTCAAGCATTTATCATTTCTTCATGTTAGGAACATTCAGAAATTTCCCCTTTAGCTATTTTGAAATACCTAATAAATTATTAACTATAGCCACATTACTGTGCTATAGAGCACTAGAACTTACTCCTCCTATCTAGCTATAATTTTGCACCTGTTAACCAACCTCTCTTTTCTTTCACTCCTCCCTACCCTTCCCAGTCTCTAGTACTCACTATTCTATTCTCTATATCTACAAGATCAACTCTTTTAGCTACCACATATGCATAAGAACATGCATACTTGTCTTTCTGTGCCTTGCTTACTTCACTGCCAAAAGCACTGGAGAGCAAAAAAGTTAAGTGTGCAGGCCGCATAATTAGGTAACAATCAGGATTTGAACCCAGCGCAGTCTGGTGCCAAGGCTATCAACTAAAGTTGCCTTTAAAATTACAGCTCCCTGTTTAATTGCTGACGTCCTTATTTCAAGGCCTCACTTCCCACTGGACACTGTTGAGAAACTGTATCCACATTTGTTTATCCTCTGTTTAGAGCCATTACCCCAAAGGCCATGAATTAATTTTTCCCTTGCTTCATCTTTATTTTTAATATAAAAACATTCAAAGGCAAATGACAGAAATTATGGTGATTTGAGATGTTATGAGGTGACATCAGGAATCTGATATCTGAGTCCTACTTCCTCTCTTAATCCTATTCACAAGATGTCTGAAGAAATAATATCTCTGGGAAAAAGGCGGGCAAATAGTGCTAAAGTAGTAGTTTCTGGTGAGCTATGGATTTCTCTCCAACCCGTAGTGCCAAACCCTGGTGAACCACTAGACTAGAGGCTTAAAGAGTCTCCTTCTGCCCCAGAACCTTATTACTTGAAGGGCAAGGGCACCCTAGCTCCTATCTTGTGTATTCCAGAGGAAAGAAGTAAACTTCCCTTACCCTTGTGTTCCTTAACAAATATGTGCTGAGTGCTGCTACTTACCCACCAGGAAATGGGAAAAGAATCAAGGCCTCAGTAAATGCCATATCTACTGTCATGGGGCTTACAGCCTGGTAGAGAGACAGACATTAAGCAGGGCATCACACAATGATAATGAGAAATTGAAATTCATGCTCTGAAGACCAAGAACAGAATCTCCTATAGACTGAGGTTGGGGGGTGAGGTATATGATGGAGTAGATAGGGGCAGAAGGTAGAGGAATTCACAGAAGGGCAACTCTGAGACCTTATAGGTGAGCAGGAGCCAATCAGGTGAAGACTGGGATATGGTGCACAAAGGGAAGAGTAAGTGGAGACCTAGAATCAAAAACAGTGTGATGAATTACAGGTCCTGGACCCTGGTGGGAGAAATGAAACAAGTGGTATGTTAGGCTCTTATGTGATGGGACAGGGCTATTTTGACTCTGATACATGTGAGAGTCATCCCTCTTTTCAACCACACCCACCCTTCTCCCCCATTCTAAACAGTCTAAGTGGCCAAGGGACAGGGACATCACACAAGTTAGGCCAGAGCGTGTGTTTTGAAGATTTGTATTTAATCATTTGACCTAAGGACAGACAGCCATCATGGTCCAGGTGTTCTGATGCCTTTATGTAGAAAGTTATTCCTTTATCTTTCTTCCAGATCTGCCTAGAGTCACTGGATCTCCTGCCCTTCCCAAGTCTGCTTATTGAGGCTTTCCTTCAGTTCTGCAAGGTCTTCTTGGCTGAAGTTAGCCAGGGTTGATTTCCATGGCTTGTGACTAAAATAAGAGGGTGAACAGAGTAAAATCCCAGATAAGCAATAATCAAAATAGATTAGGAAGCCAGCCATATTGACCTTTAGGGCTAAAGTGGACCATATATGATCTGATTTGTTTTTAAAAAATCACTCTGGTCTTCCTGTTTCCTTTTTTTCCTTTCTTCCCTCCCCCATAACCCACTCTGAATGTATTCTCAAGTTCAGGTGAGAGGTAGTAGACCTGGCCTTGAGAGCATGACAACTGCAGCAAATGAGATACAAGGAAAAGCCTGCTTATTCCTGATAACTCCCTTCCATGCTATCCTCCCAGCACCATTGGTCTTTATCTCCTTCATCTCCTGATTAGAGGAAAATCCTGGAGACCTTTTAATACCTAGTTCTCTAGTGCTCTATTGGTTACATTTTCATTTAGAGGCTCACAATTTGACCAAACAATCAGTACTCATCCTTATGGGTAGAATGAAATTCTTTGATGTTGATCCATCTCTGTGAGAGAAATGAAGGATGGAAGTGAAATAGAGGACTTGCTTATTTTCTAAAAACTGTAGATGGTTTCTAGAGAATTGTATCAATTGGCCAGACTTCAGTTTATTTTCTACTCTTCTGTTTGTCCATGTCTGTTAGAGAGCAAATTTCCCCTATGGTTTCAGGCTTCTCCAGGCCAGCGAGTCAAATTTCTGAGGCTCCCAGGGAAAGGATACAATAAATATTTATTACCAAAAGTAATCTGTGGTTGAGGGTACAGAGGAATTTGTGGTAAAGAAGAATTTGCTCCTTCAGCAACATAATCATGTGAGGGCTGGTATCTCTGGACTGAGTAATAGTTGTGGGTTTCACTGGTAAACTGAAAGATAGTCCTAAATGACTTGTGGCCATGGTCATGAGCAGAAGAACCCACCTCATTCTTGTTGAAATTCCAGAATAGAAATAGGGTGGACAGAGAGGATTTAAGTAGAGATCATCTAAGCCAATGGTTTTCAAACATTCCTAGTCACAGAACACTTTTTTAAAATGCACTCCAATGGGGAAAGGCAACACTTGGCCATCAGCCCAGCTGTCGGGGTGAAACAGAACTCCTTGATCATTCCATGTTATGGTTGCCCTCAGCTCAAATCTGAGCCCTGATCCAATCCCCTGTGAACATATCAGGGACATAGAACGATCTTCTCTGATAATGAAATGTTGTTGTTGTTGTGGTTAGGTGCCGTCGAGTTGTGTCCGACTCATAGTGACCCTCATAGGGTTTTCAATGCCAGATTGTTTCGGGATTGCCTTGGGAGTGGGTTGCCATGTCCTTCTCCCATTTTGTGGTGCTGGGAATCAAACTTGGGACCTCAGAGACTGCAGCGCAGCGCTCTACCAACTGAGCTAAATCCCAGCCCCTAATGAAATGTAGACATATATAAATTATAGCTGGCACTGCTTTTCTTCTTAGAAGACAGAAGGACCCTTGAGTGCTTGGAGCATACCCTTCACCTGGTCTATCTCCAATACCTCTAGATGAGAACTAGTGTTTGTAGTCCAATCCTTGTATTATATTTCCTGGCCACTTATCAACTCTGTCTGTCCCCTCCTATACATTGAAATCTCATAGTTTCAGTATAGTTTTAGGGCCACAGAAGCCATTTACATCAGATATCCCATTTTTATAGCTGTAGATAGTAGGTATAGAGCTCAATATAGTATGGATTTGGGCCCTGAGGGCACCTTATATGTCAATAAAATAAGTCTGTAACCTAAACAGTTTAGGAAGGAAGTTTTATGGTGAAATTCCAAAAAGGGAAAATATAATTATCAAGGATATTTAAAAATATTTACATACATGGGATAATACAGTTTGTATTATATTTGTGTCTGGCTTCTTTAGCTCCAAATCATGCTTTTGATGTTTATACATATTATTGTTGTTGTTATTAGGTGCCTTCGAGTCAGTATCCGACTCATAGCGACCCTCTGTACAACAGGGGAAACACTATTGCCAGTGCTTCTCTGTTGTTCATAGGGTTTTCAAAGGCAGATTGATTTTTGGGAGGGGGTTGCCAGGTCCTTCTCCCAAGCCTACAGCTTCTGGTGTTCCCAGGCGGTCTCCCATCCAGGTACTAACCAGGCCCGACCCTGCTTAGCTTCCGAGATCTGACGGGATTGGATGCCACAGGGCTACCGCTGCAGGCATCCATATTATAGCATGCATTAATAATATATTTTGGTTATTTTTTTAAGAAATTGGGGGTTGAACCCAGGACCTTGCACATGCTAGGCAAATGGTCCACTACTGACCTGCACCACAGCCCTTTTTCATTTTCTGTTTTGAGACAGGGCCTTGCTAAGTTTTGCAGGCTGCCTCTGACCTTGAACTTGTGATCCTCTTTCCTCAGCCTCCCCAGTCACTGGGGTTACAAGTGTGCACCACTATGCCCAGCTTACATTTCCTTTTTACTCTTGAGTAGTGTTCTATTGTATGAATTAACTACAATCTGTTCAACCATTCACTTGATGATGTACATATGAGTTGCCTGTAGCTTTTGGCTATTTTGAAACAATCTACTATGAACATTTATGCATAAGGTTTTGGGTAAAAATGTATTTTTATTTCTTTGGGGTAAATAGCTAGGATTAGAATTTCTGAATCAGGAAACTTAGATTTAAATATCAACTTTGCACTAATTTCTTGTTACTTTAGGAAAATTGTATTTTCTTTCTGAGCTTCAGTCCTTGTTGGTAAAAGAAGGGGTTGGAGTAGATGGGTCCTTTTGAGCCTGTGCTCCTAAAATCTCCTAGATTCTGAATCAGTTGGTAGAGGGAGTGAGGTGAGAAAGAAAGGCCAAGTCCTTACTCCTACTTCACCCACACAGCTTGACTGATATCTATGTGTTGTCTTTCCCCATTGAATACTATTTGAATGAACTATTCTATGATTAGGAATATTTCCAAAATATTGGCCTAAATAATCTCTAAGATTTCTTAAACTCTAAAATTTTTCCAGTCTATGAAAGAATGTGCTTTTTTCTAAACTTCTATGAGTAACACTTTGGGAACAACATCTAAGGTCACAGAAGAGCAAGGTTGGGTGAAAAATCAACACTCATTTCTTTTTATATGTGGCAGAAGGTGAAACTAAGCTGTACTGAGCTGAAATATATCATCAATACAGCATATCAGGCTTCTGGTCCAGACAAGATGGTGTAGGTATATTTTGTCCAGCTCTTCTTAGCTAAGGACAAATGGAAACCGAAGAAGTAATGCAAAAGGCAACCAAAGGAGAGGCCTGGAAGGTGGTAAGAGCAAAGAGAACTGGTTTAACACCCTGGCATTAGAAAAACAACACAGCTGCAGGAAGTCATATGTCCCCTCACTAAACAAAAGATGGTGACCAGGCCTTAGGTTTCCAGATCCTAGCAACAGAAGGCATCCTAAATAGGCTTATTGTTCCCCTGGATCAAATGGAAGTATTCCAGGTGAGGCCAGGTCGGCATGGGAGATTGATGAGGAGCACTGCAAATGATAAGTGGTCAAAGGAAGGGCTGCCCCTTCCTGACCAGCCTGTGAGTACCCTCCCCTCCTGAGAGAAAGTTAGGCCCTAGCAGAAGTGGCCTAGAAGGCCAGGAAACCTCTTTGTCCCTGTGGGCCTAAAACTTCCTACTTCATCCAGGGACATCTGGCTGCCTGGCCTGGAGAAACCCCTTCTGTTCCCACAGGTAGAAATGAAAAAATAGAAAATTTCTTTTCTAAATAAGCAAATAAATAGAATAGACATTTTATGGAAGAGGATATACAGATGAAGAATTACATATGAAAAGATGTTCATATCATTAGTCACCAGGGAAATGCAGATTAGAACCATAGTGACATCTCTACATACCTATCAGAATGGTTAAAATAAAAGAAAGTGACAGAACCAAATGCTGGTGAAGATGCAGAGATTTGGATCATACATACATTGCTGGTAGGAATGTAAAAACGATAAGCCACTCCAGAGAACAGTTTGGCAATGACTTAAAAACATAAATATGCAACTTCCATATGAACCAGCAATTGTGCTCTTGGGCACTTATCCCAGAGAAATGAAAACTTAAGTTCATACAAAAAAACCTGTATATGAATGTTCAAAGCAGCTTTATTTGTTCATTTATTTTATTTTATTTTTCTTATTTTTTATTGGCAATTTTTAGTTAGTGTACAACTTAACAGGTCTCACTATGACATTTCCATCCATATATATCATTGCACATTGCTCATGTTCACCTCTTTCATTACTTGATCATTACTGCTTTCCCCCTCAATCCCTTTCCTCTTTAGCAATTGTCCCGTTCTACTTGCATGTCTTATTTGTGTGTATGTGTATATATATGGGATATATATATATATATATATATATATATATATATATATATATACATACATACACATAGAGAGAGCCTGCAGCCGTAGCCCTGTGGCATCCGATCCTGTCAGATCTCAGGAAGCTAAGCAGGGTTGGGCCTGGTTAGTACTTGGATGGGAGACCACCTGGGAACACCAGATGCTGTAAGCTTGGAAGAAGGACCCAGAAACCCACTCTCAAAAATCAATCTGCCATTGAAAACCCCACAAAGAGCAGAGAAGCACTGACAATACTGTTTCATCTGTAGTATATAGGGTTACTGAGTTGGATACTGACTCGACAGCACCTAACAGCAGCAACATTATATATATACATTTTATATATATATATATATATATATATATATATATATATATATATATATATATATATTCTATATTTTGCCTTAAAGACAAAATGTGACATTTCTCTTCTTTTCCCCCATCACCTTTTCTTATTGCCCCCTCCTCCTTCTCTCAGT